>JAKUCM010010028.1:0-17272 GCA_023374145.1 Lepidium sativum | reverse complement strand
TTTCATAGACCCAATGTTTTGTGGTTTTTGGTGCTACACTTACGAAAGGGATTACTTGGGAAAGGAGGATACTTTTGTGTGGGCTTGTGGTTTTAAAGATATATTCGACGGCACTGGGTGGCCCTCGAAGTTAATCTCAACGAAAGAAAGATTCGCATTTTCGATCCCGACCCATCTTGCAGTTCCCCTAGTGCAATGGTAGAGTCATGCATGTAAGTTACTCAAATTTAGTATAGTCGAGTTAGTCCTCTGTTTGGTCGAGTTGGAAAACCTGAATGATAAAGTTAGTCCTCGGTTAGGTCGAGTTGGATAACCTGAATGGTAGAGTTAGTCCTCTGTTTGGTCGAGTTGGTCCTCTGTTTGGTCGAGTTGGAAAACCTGTATGGTCGACCAGACAGATGATCCAACTCTACCATAAAGGTTATCCAACTCGACCAAACAGAGGACTAACTCGACCAGACATATGATCCAACTCGACCAACAGAGGACTAACTCTACCATACAGAGGACTAACTCAACCATACAGGTTATCCAACTCGACCAAACAGATGATCTAACTCTACCAAACAGATGATCCAACTCGACCAACAGAGGACTAACTCTACCATCCAGAGGACTAACTCTACCATACAGGTTATCTAACTCTACCGACCAGATGATTAAATCTACCATACAGTTGATCTAACTCTACCATACAGGTGATCCAACTCGACCAAATGCAGTGTTAACTCTTTTATTCAAGAATGAATGCTTTGACTACATGTCCGGACATTGTGACCAAGTTTCTTACATTTAGAACAAGTTTAAACTTTTCTTGGACGTTTTTCGGGCTGAGAATACTCGAACCAGCTCTTTATCTGTGATTTCTTCGGCCTCCCTGGTTGTTGACGTACGTGTGGTGGATTACACAGCTTACGACTCACTTCCAACGGAACGGGAAGTGCAGCATCTCTTGGAAAGATACTACCAGAGTATACGTTGTACAGGTAGGTCGTGCGATAGTATGGATGTGTAGGTTCGATTGTCGGCCTTCTACAAGCCTCAGCAACGGCAATGGCATGGACACAAGGAATTTTTTCGACATCATACCTCTTGCAAGAACATGTCTTCTCTGTCAAATTGACTAAATGAGAAGTTTTGGATCGCGTAACAACAGCCTGGTTTTCGTCTATGTCCTGCACGTTGTACTGTCTGGCTTCATCGATCCTTGTCTATCATTTATAACAATAATGTTAACTCTACTAAAGGGATTGTTAACTCTACTATGAAGGGACTAACTCTACTATGTGCAATGGTAACTCTACCTTTAGGAGCTTTTCAACAGATGCTGTTAGAACAGTTGACGTCAGAGCGGCCTTCGTCTTCTGCTTCGCGAACCAACGTGTTAACATCGACCTTATTGCATCTATAAGCTGGACAATGGGAAAAGTTCTTGCCTCGGATAATGCATGGTTTATTGATTCTGCAATGTTCGACGTAGTGAAATTGTATCTGTTTCCGGGAAAGTACACTCGACTCCACAAACGCACGTCAGCTTTTATCAAGTAGGCATGAAGCTTTGGATTTAACGTCTGGATCTGAGCAAGTATAGCGTTGAATTCATCGACCCTAAAAGCGGTGGCAGCTTTCTTGAACAACTTAAAGGGCTCGCCACCTCTAAATTTCGACAAAATGTTCTTACGTAGGTGGTAGGTGCAAATACCCCGAGAAGAAAGTGGGTACACAATCTTTATGGCTTTAACAATGGATTTATGTCTATTTGATATGATGGCAAGTTCTCTGTCATCAGGGATCACACGGTTTAGCTGTCTAAAAAACCATTCCCAAGATTCGTCATTCTCGGTATCAACCACACCAAAAGCCATAGGAAATATGTTGAAGTTACCATCTTGCATGGTAGCGGTTAATAGAGTACCTTTATACTTCCCTAGCAAAAATGTACCATCGACAACAACAACCAGCCTCATATAGGGAAAACCCCTAATACTTGCATCGAAAGCGATGAAAAGAAACTTAAACCTGTCTTGCCCGTCAACTTCGAGCTTTATTAGAGTTCCGGGATTCGCTTTTCTTATAGCAAACAAGTACGACGGAAGTTCCTCATAACTACTTTTCGAACTTCCGGTAACTAGGGCTCGTGCTTGGCTTAGAGTACGGTGTGCTTTCCAGTACTTCATCTGCATACACGTCAGACTTAAATGTCAAACTAACTCTACCATACATCACAATAACTCCACTACACTACAATCTAACTCTACCACACACTACACCCTAACTCTATTACACATAATCCAACTCTACCACACTATCAGTCCAACTCTACTAATACGTCAGCACTGCAATCTAACTCTACTACACTGCATAAACATCAGACTTAAATGTCAAAATAACTCTACCATATGTCACACTTACTCTACTACACTACAATCTAACTCTACCACACACTACACTCTAACTCTATTACACATAATCCAACTCTACCACACTGTCAGTCCAACTCTACTAACACGTCAGCCCTGCAATCTAACTCTACTACACTGCAAGACAACTATACCAAACGACAGACTAACTCAACACTGCAATTTAACTCTACTACAAAGATTAACTCTACCATAGCGTAAAATTACGTTTGTACCTTTAGACCGAATCGCTTGCTCTTTGAATCATCAACTTGTTGAGGAAGAACAGATGGCCCAATTCCACCTACGAATTCCAAGTATAACCTTCCTAAGACTTCCGTTGACGCTTGTCGTGCACGACCTGATCTCTCTGTAACATAACAACTATGTTCTCCCATATACTTCCGGACAAAGAAACATCCACCGTCGTCGACAGGTGAAGCTCGCACTCTCCACTGACAGTTTGGTACCCAACATTTCACATCCAACACTGTCTTCGATGAAGCAACAACATCGAAGTCAAACCTCTGTAAGACGAAAAGTATTTTTAGCCTGGTCATGAGTTTTTTTTTTATGAGTATCGTTGTCCAACAACCAATGCGAGGGCTGACATCTCTATATCCAAATATTCAGCATTTAAATCCAACCCTGTTGCTTGCTCTGACAGGTTTTTCTTCTTTTCTTCCTTCGATTTTCAACGAACACTGATATAATCTTCATCATCCGAGCTTGCGCCATCCATATCATCGCAACAGTCGAATCTGAATTCCTCATCCTCGTCCTCAACATGTTCACCTTCATGTTTCACATTTTCTGGTATACGCTCATTGTTTGGTACACCTCTACTAAACACCGGATCAACTCTACTACACCGAACATATGAGGCATCATTCTCCGACTTACATTGGAATTGGAATTTCTCGTCAACGTTTCTCCAACTACATTGACCTTTTTTAGGGTTACTCACTGAAACACGAGATCTAGTGGTAATTTCGACACATAGACGCATTGATTCTTTACGAAATTGTGAAACAAACACTTGCAATTGTCTATCGTTACTCACAATTACAGGGGGAGTATCTTCTGGTAGTGACTGAATGACAACATTTGGCATGTAACTTAGTTTTATCTCATGACAATGTGCATCCAAACCAAAATCGGCATAGACCATCTCCAGAAATTCATCGAGCCTTAAATCTTCGACAATGCCTATGATCCGACACCCGTACGACTGGTCCACCGAAAATATCCATCGATTTTCATTAAAACTCCATATCCCACAAACCAAAATGATTTGATCCATAGATCCAAACATAAACAGAAAAAGCAAAGGAGCAACGAAGAAGTAAAGGAGCTTCAAGAAAGCTACAATGGCGTCACTTATGGAGGAATTAGTTGGATGCGCGGCAGATGTGGTAATAACTGAGGGGTAAATACGTAATTTAAGCTCTACTACGAAAGTAGGCTAGATTTCCAAAACTAACTCTACCATACTGCACTATGTCCGTGTAGAAGAGTTGATTAGAGCACAAACAACAACTCTATTATGCTGGAAATCTAACTCTACCAAGCACACTTCACCTCTATCACGCTGGAAATATAACTCTACTACACACGAAATTTCATTATTGTCAACTCTATTAAGCATACTTTAACTTTACTGCTCTGGAACTCTAACTCTACCATACTGCACTTTGTCCATGTGATAGAGTTGATTAGAGCACAAACAACAACTCTATTATGCTGGAAATCTAACTCTACCAAGCACACTTCACCTCTATCATGCTGGAAATCTAACTCTACTATACACGAAATTTCATTAATTGTCAACTCTACTAAGCATACTTTAACTCTACTGCGCTGGAACTCTAACTCTACCATACTGCACTTTGTCCATGTGATAAAGTTGATCGCTTACGTGGCAGATTTCATTAATGACATTTTCGTAATAACATTTTTTTTTCTTATTTAAAAAGACAAAATGGTATATAATAAATTAAAAAAAAACTATTCTAATAATTTACAAACATTTGTTCTATTCTAATAATTAACACATAATTTCTCTCTATTTTAGCAAATCATCCAAAAAAAATTTACCAAAGAGAGATGTGACGTGAGAATGATTTTGACTTGCCCAGAAAAGCCTTTCTCTTTTCGTCGATGAGAATACTATATGCAATTTCCTAATTCTTATTATAGGGTTATTTAATTCAAATTTTAAAAAAGCAAAATAATAAAATGGTATGACATAATATTGTAAAAAGCAAAAGTAGAAAACAGAAAGGAAAAGGACAAAAAATATAATTACTGTGTAAGGATTCTTTTTTATATTTTTGGTATTTAAATCAACTGTAGTTTTATATTTCTTGTAGATTCTGACACCTTAATAGTTATAAAATGTCGACATATCGACATAACTGGGACTTTGAGAGAGAGAAAACACATTAAACGTACAGCATAAATTACATTTTTCAACGTTGCCCAGGGAAATTATTATTAAGATTATAAAATTGAAAATTAATCAAATTATAATAAACGTACCTATAGGAAGTATAAAATGAGGATTTAGGATATTTGAAAGGTAAAATGTCTAATAGTAATCTTAAGTGGCTCTATTTCATATTAATTTTATTTTGAGTTTTGGATCTCTAAACAATATTTAAAAAGCAAATAACATTTAGTCTAGTGGTAGCTGGTAAGTCCAACAGCACATTTGTATAACCTGAGATTGAGTATCCATGCTTACATTAGGTAGGAATTTGGCTATTGGGCCAGCCAGTTGTGGCCCAACATAATTTGCTGTTGAAAAAAAAAAATATTTAAAAATATATATTTTAAAATAATGACACGGATATGATAACTTGAACTAACATAGATCAATTTTAGTTATGGTTTCAAGCCATTAAAACAACATATCTAAAATAATTTTTCAAAATATTAATACAGATCTAACAACCTAAAATTAAATTTTTAGAAACAATTACAACCACCGAATCATATATTATAATAATCATAATATTACCTTAAACTTAACAAATTAGTCTAAGTTTTGTCCTTTTTTTTTATATTTTAAATGTCTACAAAAAAAGGCAAATAGCTCTTAGCCTAGTGGCAGGCGGTAAATCCACATCAAACAGCTCATTTGCACAATCAGGGATCGAGTCCCTCCGTCTACATTATATAGGAATTCAGCTATTGGACCGGCCAGTTGTGCCCCAATATAATTTGTCGTTGACAAAAAAAAAGTGTACAAAAAACTAGCAAGATTTTTGTTTAAATTAAAATGTTGTTTTGGAATTATTTTGCGATTAATATTTGCATTTGACTAACTAATTTCTTTTAATTTTTTGATAAATTATATTTTTATGAGTATGAGAGTGTAAATTTAAAATATGGATTAGATCTTATCTATTCAATTAACAAAATTATATTTTCATAATGCTGATAGAAAAAATTATACTTTAATAATAAATTAATTAGCCGAAAAATTATTAAATATATTTATGGCAAAGCATACTATTCAAACTATACTTTATCATAAAAATACAAAGTTTATTTTAGCATTCTTGAATTGTTACAAATATTTGAATTTTTATTTTATTTTATCTATCTACAAATTGTCATGTGTTTTCATAATTGAAATTTTGTTTTAAAATTTATAATAGTGAGATAAGATTGGATTTTATCAATTTAACTATTGTTAGAAAGATAATTAATGATAATAGATTGATCGTAGATATATAATTAAAAAGAAATTGTAAAATATATAACAAGAACTTTTTATTATAAATAGTTAATCGAATAATCTAAATACTTACCGGAACAAAATTCTTGATTAATGTTCTTCGTCATTATGTTAATTACAACACTCATATAAACAACATACTATGGAAAAAAAAAATTTAAAAAGAAAAAAAAACAGCCAACAGTATTATGGTAAAACAGGCAAATAGGCCAAAGTAAAGAGTGGAGAATTCGTCCGAGAGATGTTATCATTTTTATTCTGTTACTTTTCAGCCATTTTTCTGCAATTTTTTTAAAAATCTATTACCATTTTTTTTATTTTTTTGACAACCAATCTATTACCATTTAGAAAATATTTTATTAAATTGTTTTGTATCTTTTAATAAATTAATACAAATTAAATGTCAAAAAGGTAATTATTTACAATTCAGCTAAAGACCCTACTATTTACATTTCTGAAAGAGAGAGAGAAGAGAGCTTAAAACGTGAATCCGAGAGAGAAGCTCACTGTTACGCTGATTTTGAGGGGAGAGAGAGACAGAAGAGTACCTCACAAGACTTGCACAGATAAAGACGAAGACTTCACATTGTCTTATTTCTCTGCAATTTCTGTGTTCTTCTTCTTCAATCTTCTTCTTCTTCAACAGAGGAACAAGTCCCTGGAAAAACCCAGGTCTTTTTTCCTTTGAATTTCATCTTTTTTGAATTTTGATTTGAATGTTGCACTGTTCATTGAGAGATTTCGAGGTTGCAGCTTCCAATCGTTTTATAAGTTCGTATGAGGTTTTTTTTGTCTTCTTTCATTTCAGCTTGTGTCTGGGTTCTTTAAGTTTTAAGTAATCTTTCTGTCTGATTTATTGTTTCGATGATCCTTTCCTTTGTAATGACGATTTCTTTCGGATTTTTTTTTTCTCATCTGGGTTTCAAAGATTTACTTTGCTTATTGAATATCAAAGTTTGTTTTTTTGTGAAACTGATCCGTCATTTATCGATCAATCTGAACAAAGTTTCCTCTGTGTTTAATGCCATGGACTTTCAATCATTATCTAAGCTATTCAAACTTTGTTTTGACGCAGATCAGTCATGCCTCATCATTTCAACAATCAAATGGTCTCTGCTTCCGATTTCTACTCGACAAAACCGGACTTGTCAGGGATTAAGAGCCACAAACTCATCTCTGGTGTGTTAGAAGGAAAGTGTTCATCTGATTATGATTCAGCTTGGAGCCCAACATCTCCTTTGGATTTCAGATTGTTTTCCAGTTTAGGGAATACTTTTGCTGCTTCTTCTTCGAAGGGAATCCGGAAAGTGAAACAAAAGAGCTGGGATTCTGGAAAAGTAGGCTTGAGTATTGTGCATTCTCTTGATGATCATCACACTGATTTATCAAGGATTCTTCTGCCATCACCGGATAGTAAAAACATTATCTTCGGGGCTTGGATGAGAAGTGGAAACCCCAAACCTCATCTTCCCAATCGTATGGTTGAAGATAGACATCTACTTTCTCAACCGTGTGCCAAAAAATTTCTACCCAAGAATGATAAACATTCTGTTTTTTTTGAGACTGGACATGATGTGATTGATGTGGTGGAGCTTCAAAGCTCTAGCTCGGTCGATGCTTACTGTTCAGTTGACGGGGACAAGAGTGTGAACAATGATGCTTGTCAGGAGATAAAGCAAACACCAGGATCTCTTAATGAGCATACTCAAAGTGACATTGATATTTCAGAGTATTATACTTGTGTTATTTCACATGGTCCTAACCCCAAAACCACCCATTTGTACGGGGATGAAGTTATCGAGTCTGTCGAGAACAGCCTGTTGAAGAAGCATTGTTGCGGAAACAAAAAAAAGTCCGTTTTTGAAATTGCTCCTCTTGACTTGACAACATCTATTGATGTGTTACCTCCCAATGATTTCTTGAGCGTCTGCATCTCCTGTAACAAGAAGTTGGATATGGGGAAAAATATATACATGTACAGGTAAATTGTCCTTTATTTCTCTTTGCATTGGTGTGCACTTAGACATGGATATTTAAGTTTTTTACAGTACTTTGTTATCTAAAGTGAATAGCCTAAGACACATTGTTCATTTGAAATGCGACCATTGCACACAAAATTAAAATGTCTTGTTAAAGTTCTATGCCTTGGTTTGGTTTGCAGAGGATACAAAGCTTTCTGCAGTAGCGAGTGCCGTTCTGAGGAGATTGATCGGGATGAGGAAATGGAGGAAGAAGACGAAGATGAAGCAGGAGCAGCAGCCAAGTCTGACTCGACTTCAGATAAGGATCTGTCTGAGAAGAAGAGTAACGCTGTGATCTTCACTGTCGGCTGAGGTCCAGTAAGCCCACCATTCCCATGATCGGTCTGAGTCCCTGAAAAGAGTAAAGGTAGAAGCTTCAGCTGATCATCTGTTTATCAAAAAGAGCTGTTGGTTTCTTTAGGCGGCCATGGATGATCGTTTTTGTATATTGCTTCTGCTTCTACCTAACATAAAACCAAACATTTGGACTCATCGTTCATGGTTTTGGTGGGTGATGGATTGGGACAATGCTACTTTTAAGGATACTTATTATTATGGTTTATTTATTCATATGTTATCATCTTTATTTATTATATATGAGGAAGGTAGAAGCCGGTTTATGTGGCTCCCCTCCGGTTATGTCTTTTTCATTTATTAAGTTTTGATGCCCAAATAATTTAATGGAGTCAGTGGTCAATGTAATCAATCAAGTTCCATGAAAGAAGGAACTATGAAGCAAGTTCTCTTCGTTTTTTCCCTCTCATTTTCTGTATATCATATAAAGCTCGTTTACTATTAATCTTAATTCAAATAAAACACGCATAAAAAATTCCTTGGATATCAAGTTGGATGAGTTTAGAACAAGAATACAAGTGATGCATATAAATCGCTCTCTTAATACATTTGATTGTAAACAAGATCTTAGATTTGGGCAAATTGCTCCTCCTTCCTCATTTCTCCTATGACAACTTTCATGAATGAGAGCGACAAAAGTATCACTGTTTGTGAACCTCTCCTATAAAATACAAAGGCGACTTCGAAAAAAAGCTGAGGTGGATGGAAGTATCACCAAAACCTCCATGGATCCTTGTATGGAGGAACGTAACTATCAGTAGGAGGAAGAAGCCTAAAGGATCCAACTGTTCTTTCTAACACAGGTCCCATCTGCATTTTATACACGCCCTCAGAATCAGACTTCTTCACACTGACACAAAAGATTCTCAGACAGTAGAGGTTACAGATATTATACCTTGTCCCATTGCTTGCCAAGGGTTGACGCGTTTATGGTGTATAAGTACCCTACAACGAGTGAGATTCAGGTAATTGTTATTAACTTCAACTAGCGTTAACAAGTGCTGAAAATCTCTACATTTTGCATCTTAACCGATTCCTTGTGAATAGTAGTTTACCATCGCGTTCAGCTGTTGAAGAAATATAGTGTCTGTAAAGCTTTGATGCTTCAGCCTGCCCACATAACATAGGAAAGGCAACAAGTGATCGTTATTAAATCCCTTGTATCTTTAAACAAGAAGAATCTAGCTCAGAACTAGAGAAAGTTACGATTTTTGTTGGTGATTTTCGGACAAGGTACTCGTAGTACCAGTAAGGCTCCCCATCAATCTGCATATAGAAAGACTTATGAGTTTTGTAGATTCAAATATTTTACTTTTTTCATAGTGATTATGGAGAATCATACTTACATCAGTAGCATGTGCATCAAGAACCGAGCTCTCTTCAAGACGCTGACTTGAGGTGACACGCTGCTCATCATTTAAACAATATGTTTAATTGAGAAAAGAAGAGACTGCTATAGTGTGATGTGTTTAATGTTAGAAGGGTTACCAATGCCGATTTATCGGACAAAACAGAGTCAGCAACTTCTTTAGCTGTCCATGTTTTCTTTTCTATTGATGTTAATCTTGAGTTTGGAGGACCTATCTGGTTCAAGAACCGTGAAAGACATAATGCAAGAAAGGTACGACATAGACTCAGACTTATGGTAAGTGGGCAACAACAGAAACTTACTGAAACAGAAATGACGAGGTTGTCAATCAGATCAACTCGTTCAGAAACAATCCGTAGACGTGCATCAGCTGGACCAGTTGAAACAGATTCAGTCACAGCTTGATGCATAGATGGTAAGTTTACAGAGTAGATGGTGTGGACAAAAGGATCCAGAATTCATGAAAAATGGAAAAGGAAGCATATCACTTACGAGAGAGTGGTGCAGCTGAAGAGTAACGTTCGGGCTTTCTTGATTCGACCCTGTATAATCAATGTAAAGAGTGAGATACATCTAGAAATTAACAAGAAGACATAACATCAAGAAGTTCCAGTCAAAAACCATTTGAAGACAAGCTTCTCAGATGGAAACTCCAGTGGGTAAGCATAGGAATAAGCATTTAAATCATCCACCATTGAACCCATTTTTAGTTCTTCTGCACCCATTTTCAGACCTTCTTCTGCATGAGCAACTGCAATAACAGAACCCCAAACATTGAAGGAAAATGAAAACAATATTCAAGGCCTATCCACCGTAAGAGACTCTCTATCACTTCCATGAACAAACTCTCTTTCTTCTCTCTACTTACAAATCAAACTATTTTGCCTTCAAGCCAAAGAATCCAAAATCGGGGAGTGCAGCCAAGAATCTTAGTCAAAATATTAAAATATGAACAACAGATGAAAAGAAACATTACCAGGAAACAGTGGCAAGAGCATAGACAAGGGAGAAGACAGACCAATTAGCACCAAATCCCTACGAGAAATCCCTTTTTCCGACGAAATCGATCTCGTAGAGCCACCAGAACGAGTAGTCATCAGCTCCTTATGATACTTGCTCGAAATGTTGCTGCTCCTGCACCTGAAAAAACACAAAGCTCAACAAAAATCACAAAAAAAAAGCTTTGGACGGAAAAATACAAACAATACCATTAGTGAGAAGCACATAATTTACCTGAAAATTCGATAGTTGGGAGAAGGAAGAGATGGACAGAGAAGAGCCATGGCTATGGCGTTATTGGAGCTTTTAGAATTCTTCTTCCTTTAGCTCATCCATTCACTCTTTTGTTTTGATACTTTCAAAACCGGTTCTCTATTTTGGTTACATATCGGTATGGTTAAACCAAATAAATTCCGGTCTGTTTAGAAAACCGGTTTCCGGCATAATAATTCGCATTGAGGTGTGTGCAATTCTTCAACGCTAGTTTTGTCTGGTAAGCTCATTTTCTCTCCTAATGTTTCGTTTCTTCTTCTCCTTTTACGTCGATCGTTGACGAGGTCAAGATAATCCCTTTTTACACATTTATTTTGCATGTATATATATATATATATAATCAATGTTCATTGTTTTGTTGTCAATCTGTTCATAAACGTTAACGCGATTCGTGCCAGATTCTCTTAATGTAACCGCTATAAAGCAGTTTTTGTTTTCATATGTTTAAATTTCTCTTCGTTATTAGATCCCTTATTCTTCTGTGTTATGCCATAGAAACGTCCCTCTTAGGTCTCTTTATATCTGGTTTAAATCATTATAGCTTCCAAGCTTTATCAGCCTTTCTTAAGACATAATCTGAGATTTGTTAGGTTTTTCTGCATAAGACATCATTGGTTTTGTTTTGTTGTTTTGTTCTGTATTATACGACTTATTAATGATATTTTGTATCTTTTCTGGGTTAAATTTTGCAGTTTCTTTCGTAGCAAGACAAAACAATGAAGCCAGGAACATTTGCATTGAATCCGCATGCAGCATCATATGTACCGATCTCCAAAAGAGTTGGTGATGATTGTCTTATGTTTGCAGAAAATTCCCCCACACAAGGAGTGCAGGACCAACAGATAAGTTTTTCTGGTGTTGAAGTATCAATGCCGAAGAAATCCTCCTCTGATATGGCATACAAGCAGATAAGAGATGATGATGTTGATGATTTGGATATGGAGATGTATATAGACATGGATATTGAATACCTTCTAGTGACATTCTCTGGTCTCTCTCAAGAGTCTATAACTGATGTATACCTAGCCAATAGTGGTGATCTAGAAGCAACCATTGAGATGCTGAATCAGCTTGAGGTTAAACATTCTCTGGTCTTTCTTTTTATCTGATGCAATAGTCTTAAGCTACGGTTTTGATCTCCCTTTCGAATGTAGATATACAGCAATGAAGACCAAGAAATCCTCCCAGAGACGCTGGATATTGGAGATATCGCTGAAGCAAGGCCTTCAACCTCAACAGGTTCAGAACAAAAGAAAGCCACTGAAGTCGCTGCATCCTCATCATCGGTTATCACCAATGCACCTGTATCTGCCTGATCTGATGAATCCTTAGTTGTAAAGTTTTAATTTTTGGTTTGCATACCCATAATAACTACAGTAATGGGGTATGGTATAAACGAAGTTGATGGTATCTTAGAGTAATGATATGTGAATGGTTTAATGTATAGGTTTCTGTTAGGCATATTAGTCTGCTCTTTGGCTTTGGCTCTTTTATTTGCAGCTCCATCTGTGGATTGGTTTTTCCTGTGAATTATATTGTTATGTGTATTTTGTATATCGCCATTTGATTTGTTAATGACAACAAAAACCCTTTTCTTTGTGTGTAAAGGTATAAAATTTAATTTCGTACCACTAATTTTGACGAAAGACAAGTCGATATTTTCCTGTAAAATATTTGACAGAAAAGCGAAGTTCAGTTTTCAAACAGGATTGACATTTAAGTAAAGTTTTAAACTCGAATGTGTCTTATGAAGTTATACTACTGAGCTAAGAGGAACTCAGACAATAGCTCCTGTAGCAATTTATGGGAATCACGAACAAATCTCCAAATTGAATTGTACAAAAGCAGGGCATCTGGTTTTCAGTTTTAAAGGAAAAATAAAACTTAGAAATGTTTTGGCAGTTTCATTTTAAAAGTTGGGTTTATTCGAGCTTCGCACTCTACGATGGCTAGTAAAGAAGATGAGAGAGTATTCGAAAATAAAGAACTAAAAGAGAAACTAATGAAACCAAAATTACTAAAATTACAGAGAAACATTATCGACAGAGATTTTATACTCCTTTGTTTCTTGACCCGTTCCGATCACAGAGTTGCCCTGACCCACCATTTTGATTAGCCCACCACCCATCTTGAGGCGGTCTAACCATCGCTCTGTTATGATCCTGAAGACCCATCTCGGGTCTCAAGCTAGGAAGTGGAGGCGGGGGTGGAAGCTGGTGGCTAGGTGCATGTGGCTGCCATTCAGGTATGTCGTCTTCATCATCCTCATTATCATAGATACTCGCAGATTTTCCATACTTGTGTATGAGCTTTCTAACTTGATCCAAAGACTTGGATTGAGCCGGTAATGGCTGAGGAGAAGAAACTCGCACAACAGAAGAATTGAAGTTAAATTCGGGTAAATCATCATCATCTCTCGAAGCTATAGGACCAAATCCAGGCGGCAGATCATCCTCATCGTCATTTTTCACAGATTCACTTCGATAACCATGATGATGACCCCTCATTGGTGCAACAACAAGAGGTTTCTCTGTGACATTCACTCTCTGCTTCTTGTTAACAGACAGAACAGAAGTTTTATAACCAGACGAAGAATGCTGACGTTTCGAACCGGAACTGTGAATGGTTGGTCGTCTCCACACAACAACTCCAATCAATTTAATATCCAAAGACTTGACCTCATCAAGCTGATCTATAGAGATGACTTTGGTCAGCAAATCTAGAGTCTCGCCGCGTGTTGGGCAAATGTAAAGCTCCACTCCTGAGGCTGGCTCTGCGTAGCCAACTCTCTGATCAGCAACGTAGGAATCGACAACCTTAATCAAAAGAATAGAAAGGTTTTGACTTTTAAAGACGAGTGTTCTGTTCTTAAACGTGTTGTACAAGAGAACAAGTTAAAAAAAAAAAAAAAATCTTCCTTTTACCTCGAAAAGGCTGCCACGCTGGCTCTCAGAAATGCCGTCTTTACAAGCCAAGTACATTACCTGCAATACAGAAAAAAAAGTAACCCTAAAAATTAGAAAACAAACACCTTAAAATAATTTACCCAAAAAATATAACTTCAGGGTTTAGGTTTTCTTTTTATTTGTAGAATTTGATTGTGATTTGGATTTGGGTCTGACGTAATAAAAAAAGATGTTAACTCTTTGGAAAATTGATTGACTAGGTCTTTGCGTGTGATCGAAAGAATCGTTGTAAGATTCCTGATTATTCTCTGTACCCCCTCCCAACACACACACAGACACAGTCCTTTGGATATAGCATCCGTTTAATTTGGATATGTTAAATACAAAATTTGACTCTATCTATAGTTGGTTCTCTGCTCAAAACGTGTCCCCTTCCTGTGACGCATACATGTGAAGTGTTTAATTGTAATCTCTTTGCTTTCTGGTTTCCATGAAGAGAAGACAGAAAAGTTTTGAGATGAGATAAAAATGAGACAGATAAAGAGTTTATATAATAGAAGTAAAAGCGTTACTTCTACTTTTGTTTGAAGCATGATATTTCTCAATGTAATGCTACTACAAGGATAACAGAAGAAAGCTTTGAATACCATTAGGGCACGTGTTCGAGACTTGGGAAGCTCTTGAATAAACTTCCTAAACCCACTCAGCCTAACTCTACCCTTCACTTCCACCATCGCCGGCCACTCGCTCGTCTCTGTTTTCTCACCACTGCCATAGAAAAGCCCAGTCAAAGAATGCATACTTTCTAAATCACTTCACTTTCTGTGATTAAACCAATGAAAGGAAACATCAGCAGAATAATTATCACAAGCTGAATGTTGCAAGTACTGACCTGACTTCCTTAATTAACTAGCAAAAGACCTATTCTTATGCTTATTAAACTACCTATCTAGTTGAACCAGAAAAGAAATTGTTTGGCAACACAATTCCAATTCAAGCAACAGCTTAATTTACTAATACGTAGAAATACTTACTATGAGCATATAGAAAATATAGTCTGTGTCCGACAAAAAAAAAGTATGTGGCATTAATTTAGGTGGTAAGAACTTACCTTTTGAAAATGCCAGTGACAGGCACTACGGAAGACATACTCAGTTGCAGAATTCCATCCCATGCTCTTTCTCCCGTAACATCACCACGGGAAGATGTTTTTTCAAGTCTTGAGACATCGTCATTAAGTTTGACACTGGCATCAGACTTGGGGGAAGCTGCACTAATCTTCTCTGGTTTTGGTTGAGGTAAACTTCTATCATTTAGTTCCTTGGGAGATCCTTTAGGAGATTTTGAATGTGACCCAGCTTCGGAGTAACTTTTCTCAGTCACAGACACCTGCATTTCAGAGTTACCATGCGGACTTTCAAACGGAGGCTCAGAGTCCAGAGATTCCATGAATTCATCAAGCGATACAATTGGAGGAAGAAACTCCACGTCCTTCAGCTCGTCATCCATCGCCAGACCTTGCATGGGATCGATCTCTTCAGTTGAGGGGGGAGTTGCACATGAAGTTGATTGATCAGCTTTTGCTGGCTCGTCTTTAGGGGTGGTTTTGGCTTTGGATCGACGTTTGCTACGGGACATGATGCCACCAGAAACATCTACTGTGCCACTGTCAACGGGATCAATTTCAACCTGGAATTCACCCTTGTGTGTTTTCCTCACCAGACGCCTGACATCAATATCAGTGTCCCGCAGGACAACCATCTCAGCCATCTTTTCAGCTTTGGCTTGACGCCACTCAGATAGCTCCTTAGAAGCCAGTTCTTCTGGTGTCATAGAACACAACCTCTCGGCAGAGATTGCTTCCGACATAACTCTTTCTCTCAGCTCCGGATTGTTCTTATCCTTCAAATTGAATAAAAGGGACCTTCCCCTCTCTCTGTACTTTTTGTTCACACCTCCAAATAGCTTGAACAGTTCCAATTCAATTTTAGATGCCAAGAGTTTTGGATCTTGAAATGACTTTTCACCACCAATTCCGTTGTCCCTTGTCTCGCCAAGATCTGAAACATTTTCCAGAACCCATGAGAGTTCATTACCCTGTAAAAAGTCATCGTTGGGAAAAATTATATCTGAAAAAGGAGCATTATCCCGAGGGAAAACCTCGTCATATTGGGATTTCACTTCATCAGATTTATTAACCTTTTCCATCCTGATGTCGACGGAAATCTCACTTTCCTTCTGCACAGAACTTTCAACACCTGTGGACAACTCTGACATGGTACCTTCGCCTATAGGGACACTGATACTAGCAGGTGAGGGAGGCTGAAAGCTTTGAGTCTTCTCTAGATTCATCATAGGAGTTTCTGAGTTCTCTTCCCCTTTCGGTAACTCAACATGTTGCTGAACCAAGGCCAATGCAGATGCTAATGACTCCCTCATTTTAGACCTCACAGCCTCATTTACTATATCTTTCGATTTCACTGACCCTTGCGGTGGGATTTGCTGTTTTTTGTTTACAACATGCTTTCCAGATTTCTGGAGAGTGGATTCCACTGGCATCACTTTCTTTTCATGAATAAGCGACTGTAGTGTCTTTGGAGAAAGCATATTGGTAGGAATATGAAGAATCCCATTGCTTGTTGGAGACACTTGCTGTAACCATGGTCTATACTGCACCTGCTTGTTTTGTGCCTCGGATGCGGAACCACTGAGCATGGTCTCAGGTGGTGACTTCATATTTCCTGCTAACTGCATGGACCTACTTAACTCTGCCATTTCCATTAAAGTTGGTTTCTTTTAGAGTTTTCGAATCCGCAGAGAGAAGATCCAGATGACTCAAACATTCACCTCTACAGCTGCGAGTCATAAAAAGTACAGTAATGTTATTTTGATTCCCATGTCAATTTCTATGCTTGAATCTGCTCGTTAGGATAAACGGGCAACAAAAACATACATCTCAATTGTCTATAACGATTTCGCGACCTCGATTAGATAACGGAATCAACTCAATCCGAAAAGCCCATGAAAACAATAAATAATCGAAATCGAATGTCATGAAGAAATCGTGAAAATTCACAAGAAACGTGTATAGGCAATGATCTAAAACACAAATTACAATGATTGATAAGATCTCGTTAATTAAACTCAGAACATCTTCTAGATGTATCAAAACAAAGATCACAGACCCAGAAGATTCAACACAAAAG
>JAKUCM010010027.1:0-16431 GCA_023374145.1 Lepidium sativum | reverse complement strand
CATCTAACATGTATTTTAATGTCTAAAATGACACCTTTAAACCGAAACAGTTATCGTGGTCTTTGATTAAATTTTATTACATACACATAAAACATATAAGTAAAGCTGTCAAAATAATTCATACTTTTTTCTCCAATGAAAAAGAGCCAAAAGCAAATTCTATAATTATGCGAAAGAAGATTCCTCGTTACTTTTCCTAAAAAAAATGCAAATGGTTAAAACTAGCAGCCCACGAGTGAAACTGCAAATGGTAATAAGTTTAGTTATTCAATGAAACTGAGTCGATTTTCAAAGAGCAAGTGATAATAACAATTTGAAAATTGACTGAATAACAAAGAGAAAAAATTGTTTAGTGACAATTGTCATTTTAATTCTGTATTATAGGCATTGCAACAATATTTATTATTAAAATATTTGCTTACAATATTATTATTATGTTTTTATTTGTTTTGTTCATTTAATTTAAAATTTGTAAAGTTATATTAATAGTTATCATTATAAATTATCCAATTCACTATAATTCTTCCCGTTATTTATATATTTCAAATTTATTTTATATATAAACAAAATATTATACTAGTAACTATAACATTATACGTATAAACAAAACATTATACTATAATCTATAATATCATAGATACAAACAAAACATTATATTGTTAGGTTATATTGTTAGGTTAGTAGGGCTAAATGAGTAAACACAATTGTTAATTTTGAAATTATCTTTTGTTATTTGTGCATTTTAAAAAGGACTTGAGACAAATAAAAAGATAAGATAACCTAAGAAGAATAAATTTTCAACTGTTGAAAAGAAAAAGGAAAATGATGCTCACGGCAAATTCTGACGACCTAAATGCCAATGAAAAAAATATCAAAAGGCAACCATAATACTAAATCAACAGATCAATTTATTGAAGAAAAAGACCACATGCGACATGGAAAATGTCTACAAAAGCGTGACCTGATTGAAATCTAAGGAAGATATATCCATGTGAAGAACGCACTGCTCAATTCTTTGTAGCCATCCTTTCCTACTATAATGTTCTACCAGCGCTTGCATAATCTGAGATGAAACAGACAGTCATAAATATCATATAATGGTAGTCCTGAGGAAATATCTATAATTGCACATCTATTACCTCTGGAGGAAGAGATCCAAGCATATCCCTTAGAATATAAGGCTCCAAGAGCTCCAAAAATGTATCTAGGAAAAAAAAAAAAAAAAAGACGACAGAAACAGGTTATATCACCTAATAACCTATAGGTATCAGAACAATTAGCATTGACTCTATGCATCTACGAACATGTATGCAAACGTGCAGCACAAAATGCATGTGTATGTACTGTGAAAATCAGCATACATACCAGCATAAGGGTATTCAAAGATCGGTACACCAACAAGCTCTAAAGATTATATAGAACAAATACACAGAACCATACAGCCTATTAAGAACTAGTCACTATCCTAACATAGTAAACATTTTTGAAACATTTTAATCGTACCTAAAAAAAAGAAAGTTAATCGATATACATATAGATGTAATATATATACCTCTTTGTTGTACAGCCACAAATCTGGAAAATATCTCATCAAAGAGCAAATCCATCCGATTAATATGAACACAGAATTCAACCGCAACACCCCCAACACGGTTGTATTGTTCTTCTATCTCTAAATTGACATTATTGGTTTCACTGCTTGGCTCATGAGTCACTCCGTTTTTTTCATTTTGATTCGAAAATGCTATCGAGATATAAGAAAATACTTCATCTACGTACGAATGTAGCAACTCTGCTAAACCGGGTGCAATGGCTTCCCTTATGGCATCCACAGTTTTGGGGAGGTCAACAACCCCATGAGCTTCACCATTAAAAAGTGACATCGCCATGTTAAACGCACCCATCCAGTCACCTCCTCTCCTCAACACATCAACTCTCTCCTTCCACGGTAAAAGTCTGGAAATAACAAGATGTGCAGTCCCGAGAATATATACTGAAGCCCCTCTAACACCCACAGCGTGGTGATAAGCTTTCTCAGGATTTCCAAAGACATTTGTAAAGTACGTATGATAGGAAATAAGGTCATTCCCCGAAGAATTATCTACAGAAAAGGTCGTCTGGTGAATAACAACACCATCTCTTGTGAACAGATACAAATGGCCCATCACCGTTGGGATCACCAGCAACTGCATATGCAGAGAAAAGCAGAGAACTCATAAATATGCATTTGCTTAGAAATATATTTATATTGGTGTACACACCTGATCATCCAGCCAAACTACACCAATAGCTGGACTATCAAGTGACCATCTGGCATATTCCCTTAGATCTGATTTTACCAACTTGGAAACCTGTACCCTACGATCCCAGGCTATGGCAAGAAAAGAAACCCTATCTTCCGCCTCCTTGGAAGAATTCTCTGCAAAATTTTACTTCAATAAGATAAAGTAAAAAAGTACAAGCACACAATTTTACTGAGAGGAGAATTACCAACTGAGCATTTCCAGGCAGTGTATGGCATGGAACCCTCGCGCACTCCTTCTGGCCTAGGAAGTTGTGCATACACCTCCAAATTTGGAATGAGCTTTACCTAATGAAAACAGAAGAGGTTCATTTCAGAAATGTAAACAGTAAACTATATATGAACAAATATCTGGAAATTTACCACTAGTCCAGTTTGATAGGTAACAAATATAACAACACCTTCTTCCACCGAAGTTGATTCCTTGTTAAAGAGCTTCCAACTCGAATCAACCCCAACAACACCTCCCATCATGCTAGTTATACTGCTGGATGGAACCGCAGAATTACCCCCCTTAGAAGAGACCAAGGAGCTTCCAAAAATTTCATCCGGCAAGGCTGACGCCGAGAGGACTGTTCCATTTTTTTGTCCATCGAGAAGACACTGATGCAATTCAAGTAAAGTGTACAAATCCATTGTCAAACTCAGTAAGGCTAAACAAGAAACCAGTAAAAAATCGACAGAAAATCACAAGGGAATATAACTACAAAATAATAAATTTACCTGTGTTTCTACTGAGTACATGTTCAACAGCAGAGTCCAAGAAAAGCTGTGTTTAAAAACAACACCCTTTGTATCACTTGTAATAATTTTAAATTGGCGAGAACCCTGAGATTCGCGGCCTAGAAAAAAGGCATATATTACTGGTGCAGTATGTTCAGTGATCACTTTTGCTGCCGACGCTTTCTGCACGTCCCAAACTGTAACATGTCCATCACCGTAACCTGCTAGTAGGAGGCTTCCTAACTGATTGAAGCAAACTGAAGTAAGGGGGGATTGGGGCCTTTCTCCTTGTAAACCAAGCCAAATCATCTATAATTATGTAAACATTATATATCAATTATTAAGCATACATCTACCCAGGTTATGTCAACATATTCTTCTACAGCTAAACTAGAAATGGATATAGTTACGTAAATGACAACCTTAGAATCCATTTGATCTGTAGTATCAGAAGAATATTTACTTGGCACAACCACGATGACCCCCTTAGATGTACCCACTGCAATAAAATTGAAATGAACAGCCGAAACCTGAGGAGACCCATGGTCTCGCTTAAATGCCAGTGAAGAAATGGTTCGGCTGATGATATTGTCAGCATCAACATCAAAGTAACCTATATTCGTAGAACCGATCTTAACACCTTCAAGTCTCATTGGCTGAGCAGCAGCCCCTTCCTCCCAATGCAAACCAGTATATGCTTGTTTCTTTTCAAACTCTTCAGCCAAGACAATTTGCTTCCTGAAAGACCGCGACTTTAATTTCTCTCTATTACTCAATCTTTCTTTTTCCAACTCACCAATCCTCTCTTCTACAAGTTCTGAAATGCCTGACATTGAGCTTCCATCATCAGGAATAAAAGCATCACCTCCCTCTTCTTTAGAATCTGGTCTAACTATATCTAAATTATCATCGTTAACATCTCCAACACTTAAGTCCTCGTCATTTCTTACCTTACCCTCATCTGACTGAGAACAAGGAAAGAACTTCCCGTCAGAATAATTTAAATATTGAGACTTTGAAGAATCCACCAAAGCAGCGACTAACATTGTGTCATCTTTGACTTCATCCACAGCAGTATTCTCCGATTCCGCCTTCTCTTGTTCTGCACAGACGTTTTCTTCAACGTCTAAACCAGAGGAGGCAGTGACTAAGTCAATCTTTGAGTTTGCTTCATAATCACGGACATCAGCTAAAGTCTCTGTAATATTACTAGCTTGGACTTCCATTACTCTAGCTTCATTTTGTTGACTAGCAACTCCATTACCCTCTTCCTCCAGCCGAGATTCTCCACTAAGAGAACGAAAATCATCCAAAGAAACGGATCCAGCAGCAACTCCAACAGAATCTCCATTTGAAGAAAGTACTTCCTGATCATCTTTATCTTGATTTGAAACAGATTCTTCTTCATCCCCCAAAACCTGCTGCAGCAATTCATTACTCGCACTGCTAGCTCTCCTTGACTTGATGATAGCAGCATGTGGTGTAGGAACCAATCTAGAAGCAGCCACAGCCGCCGCAAACGCCGCACCGGGCTTCACATTCGACCGAACTCCTGTAAATAACGACGGCAAAGGCAACTGTCTCAGAGAAGACGAAGAAGAAGAAGAAAAGTTGGATACCGAATTTCGCCGAGTCGGAGGAAATCCGCTATGTAATTCAGATTCAGGTCTCACTGCAACATTAGTGAGAGCTTCAGATAGGCGGCGATTCGGAACATTTTCTTTCCGTCGGTTAATTGACGGTGGAGAAGAAGGAGGAGTAGAAGACGCAGATGAAGAACTGGAAGCGTTGAGAATTTCGTCAACAGTACGGTGAGGAACAAAGGAAGAAGAATCCAAATTGGAATCGGAGTCTGAATCTGATACAAGGAAGGAATCAAGATCAAGCTCCATATGCGACTTCGTCATACATGAAGAGTCGTCGTTAACGAGAATATTGCCGTTTGATTCATCGAACTCTCTGACTCAACTAGACTCGAAACATTCGCCGCCGTGAGAAGCCGATGTTCTAATTTAGCTAAATCGGATTATTCAAACAGCAAAAAAGGAAACCTTCTGACTGAACAAGAAGTTCTGCTAATCTTCAAACCTCTAACTAGTCCATGCATAAAGTCCAAACTAAAATCCGAACATAAACCCAAACCGTTCTAATCGAACCATTTATTAGATTTTGAATGTATCCAAATAAATGAATAGTTTTTATTATAAGTTATAACCGAGCAAATGGCTCTTAGCCTAGTGGCAGGCGGTAAGTCCACATAAAGCAGCTCATTTATACAATCAGGGATCGAGTCTCCCCACCTACATAATGTAGGAATTTGGCTACATAATTTGTCGTTGACAAAAAAAAAAAAAGTTATAACCGAAGTTGTAAAGATATAAAGTCCATATCCGAACGAGAACTTATTCAACCGAACCATTTGTACTTAAAATTGGTTATAAACACGTATTTCAGGTGATATAACTGATCCCAAACCGAATCTATTGATATTATACAACTTCAAAACCGAACTTAAAGTGAATCCGAACTAATAATCGAATGGACATTAACCGTGAAACCGAAACAATCGAACTGATATCTCACCGATCGCCATGCCTACCTCTAACTACGATGAACTGCACCTCTGAGGCTCTAATTGTGATGAAGTTAGACCAAAGTGTTCTCCTTTTCCATTCAACAAAATAGAATTCACAAGTATACATTGTCTATGAGTTCAACATCAAATTGTAACTATTTTGGTACGAAGATTAGATTTGCCAACCTTCGATCATATTAATTTAGTGTTCTTCAATACGTTGTTTGATGAGTATAAAGTAGATAGACTGAGAATGGGGAAAGAAAGCAAATACAATTGCGACTAAAAATCAAATTCCATAGCAACAAAACTGAGAGAAACTCATGTATTTACATAAGATAACTCTCAAACGAAAGATGGTCTTAGAGTGAGCCAATGCTAAATCCAATACATGATATAAATTGACCAAACTGTAGTACTGTCGAAATGTCAAAATTGAAAAGCTCAAAGAAACTAAGACAATAAAAAAACAAGAAGAGACGACTAATCGAATAAGCCGAAACCAAGATCTTCATCACTCTCTTCTGCTGGTTCCTCCTACAAGCAATTCACAATCACAAACATCAATAAACCACAATCACAAAACATACATAGAAGATTAACAAATCCTTGTAAAGAAATGCTTTTTTATCCTGTACCTTCTTCTTCTCCTCCTTAGCAGGAGCCGCATCGGCAGCTCCACCAGCAGCAGGTGCAGCAGCAGCCACTGGAGCACCACCTCCACCACCACTAGCACCGACATTCATGATAAGATCAGTAACATTTCTCTTCTCAGCCATCTTGGCGAATAACATTGGCCAGTAAGACTCGATTTCAACACCAGCAGCTTTGACCAAAGTTGCAATCTTATCGGACTATTGATAATAGAGTCAAGGATACTAACCAAACCAAAAAGTATGTTCCTTTACTTCAGAATTTCAACAAACAACTAAATCGACATAATGAACACTAGAACACTTTACTTATTCATGAACCCTAAAACAATATCTGAAAACAGGATTCAATTTCTTAACTACTTAAGCTAAAAGATGAGATTTTCAATTAGAGGATACAGTGATGGCAATGCCCTCATCCTCAAGGATCATAACAGCGTAGCTGCAAGCAAGTTCTCCGACTGTCGACATTGTCTCTGTAACGATGTAAAACCACGAGCAATTAAGAACACAGATTAAAACTTCAGAAACAACAAAAACGAAATCTAATTGAGTACTTCCAATACGAGCAAAGAAGTTCACGGGAATCCAAACCAAGATAAGATGGCGAACGATTACCTGTGAGAGATTTGAAGTTGGGAACTTTCTCAGGTGACGCCGCTTTTTAACAAATTAGGGTTTGTTAAAGTAGAAAACAAGCTATTAATAGCCAAAGTTATGGGCTAGGTTAAAGAAGATAAAGGCCTGATAATTTGGGCCTTTTTGTCAATTATGAATTTTTTTTTATCAACTAATCTACCGGTTTTTAAATTCCAATTCTACTACTAGAAGGTTCGATCCCTGGTGCCAGAATTTATAAAATGACTACATTATTGGGCCATCTATCCTCGGTAATTACTATGAATTTTTTTTTTTTGTCAAATAGCCTAGTGGCTTTTAAATCCCGCTACTACTAGTGTAAGTAGGGGGTTTGATTCCTAATGACTTAAGAATTTGTAAAATGGTTATACCACTGGGCCACCTGTCATCGGCGAATATTTAAAAGGTGAATTTATAATAATATAAACATGTCAAAAATGTTGACCAAAAAAACATGTCAAAAATTAAGAATTGAAATTTAATCTAATTGTATTATATGTTTTTCCGATAATTGCATTGCAGGAATTTTGATATATCTCATAATCTAATATTTTAGGATGATAACTTTTTCTAAATTAAAGAAGTGTTTGTACATATAAACCTTACAAACTTATCTTAGAATATCATATATGGTTTTTCGATGAAGTTTTATATTTTAAAAAATAAAATAAAAACGTAAGAAACCAAATTTCTTATAAAAAAAATAAATGATATTCATATTTATATTAAAATGAGCCAATGAAAATCAAAAAGATATTTTGTGTATTTTCTGAAATACAGTGAAACAGTAAATGTATTCTAAATTATTATTTATTATAATACTAATTAACGTTGGGCCAAGAAAGAAGTGGATTACGAGTCAGGTGCAACGAGATGGGTAATGGGCTAAGGCCATTTATATTCTCAATTGGGCGCTTAAATGTATTTTCAAACACTCTGTTGGAACTATTAGGGAATTGGGAATAAGGTCTCAATTAGTTATTTACGGGATATGTGGACAAAATTTAAATCAGATTTTGTCTTTCTATCAGAGACAAAAAATACGTATTCGTTTATGGAGAAAATTCAAATGCACTTAGGTTATAAGTTCTTGACTACGGTGGAACCAATTGGCAATAGTGGTTGGTTAGCTTTATTTTTCTCTGACAAATTTGCAGTCATTGTTAATTATAAAGACAAGGATATGATTGATATTTTAGCTGAAATTGAAGGTCAAAAAATTTTCTTAACCTTTTTGTATGGGGAACCGGTACAGAGAAACCGGGATTATGTATGGGAAAGATTAACTCGGATGGGGATTTCTAGATTAGTACCATGGTTAATAATTGGAGATTAATGAATTGACAGGGAATCATGAAAAACAAGGGGGGATATTGAGAAATGCTCGATCCTTTATGCCGTTTAATCAGATGATTAGAGACTGTGGACTTGTCGAATTCCCAAAAAAAGGGAATTGTTGGTCCTGGAGGGGAGTTCTTCAAAATGGTGTGGTGCGGTGTATGCTGGACAAAGCTTTCGGAAATGGGGATTGGCATGATGTATTTCCGTTATCTGAGGTGGAATATCTGGAGATGCTCGGATCAGATCATAGGCCTATGATAGGTCGATTTAAGGATCATATTCCACACGCCAAAAAACAATTTATATTTGATAAGAGGTGGACGGCTAAGGATGGATTTAAAGAAATTGTGGAAAAAAGTTGGACGGGATTTGTTGATAGAAGTAGAGGTTCATTGGTGCAGAAAATAAGATGTTGTCGACGTGAGATATCACATTGGAGAAGTCAGAATGCCTCTATAGGGCGTCAGAAATTAGATATCTTAAAGCAACGTCTGGAAGATTGTAAAAATCGTCCAGATGACAATCCAATAGAAATGATGGAGGCAACCCTG
This sequence comes from Lepidium sativum, assembly GCA_023374145.1. Taxonomy (NCBI): domain Eukaryota; kingdom Viridiplantae; phylum Streptophyta; class Magnoliopsida; order Brassicales; family Brassicaceae; genus Lepidium; species Lepidium sativum. The sequence continues at coordinate 7,647 of JAKUCM010010027.1, read as the reverse complement.
GCCCTGAAAAAGGCTTATATGGAGGAAGAGCCTTTTTGGAAACAAAAAAGCCGAAATAAATGGTTAATGGAGGGTGATGAGAATACAAAGTTTTTCCATGCTCAGACGCAACAATGTCGAGCAAGGAATAGAATTGTAGGTCTCCTGAATTCAAATGGGGAATGGATCACTAAACCAGATGATCTAGTTCATGAAGCGGAGCATTATTTTAGGGATTTGTTCACCACAAATGGGCGACAAAGGATAAATTGCGATATCATTGAAAAAAGGATAAATGATATTGATAATCAGTGGTTAATGAGGGTGGCAACTGAGGAAGAAGTTAAAACCGCATTATTTATGATGGATCCAGGAAAAATACCGGGTCCAGATGGTATGACAGCGCTGTTTTTCCAATACTCCTGGGAGACGATTAAAGTAGATTTATTAAATTTGGTCAACAATTTTCTAATACAAGGGTATTTTGAGAACGATTTGAATAAGACTAATATTTGTCTTATACCAAAACCGGTCCAACCGACAAGAATGACAGAATTTAGACCAATTAGTTTATGAAATGTCGGGTATAAGCTGGTATCTAAGGTTCTAAGTCTACGATTACAGAGGTTTTTACCAAAGTTGATATCGGAAACTCAATCGGCTTTTATTCCAGGACGATTGATATCTGATAATATTTTGATTGCACAGGAAATGTTCCATGCTTTGCGCACAAATGATTCAGTTAAAGGCAAGTATATGGCTATCAAAACATATATGAGTAAGGCCTATGACAGGATAGAATGGAATTTTGTCAGAGTCATGCTCTGTCAAATGGGGTTCTGTGAAAAATGGGTAAATTGTATAATGTTTTGCCTAACATCTGTGGAATATGCAGTGCTTATTAATGGTGTCCTCGAGGGTTGCATTATTCCTCAGCGGGGACTCAGACAAGGGGACCCTTTTTCTCCGTATATATTTATATTGTGTACTGAATGGCTAATCTGTAAATTACAGATGTCTGAGAAACAAAAATTATTTACAGGACTAAGCATAGCTTGGGCAAGTCCGTCAATCTCGCATCTTCTATTCGCAGATGATAGTTTGTTTTTTTGTAAGGCTACGGTGGATGAGGCCCGACAAATTTTGTTGGTTTTAAAAGAGTATGAATGGATCTCTGGCCAACAAATTAATTTTGAGAAATCGTCTATAAAATTTGGTCATACGGTTTCAGAGCCGATAAAACGTGAGATCCAACAGGTACTAGGGATCACCAGCCTGGGCGGAATGGGAACATACTTAGGCCTCCCAGAAAATTTAGGGGGGGAAAAACAAAGATTTTTTCTTTTATACGGGAAAAGCTACAAGGCCGAATCTGTAATTGGTCGACGAGATTCTTATCTAAAGCTGGGAAAGAAGTGTTAATTAAGTCTGTTCTCACAGCTTTACCTACATATGTAATGTCCTGCTATAGGTTGCCCCGGGTAACAGTCCAAAGTTTAATCTCGGCAATAGCAGACTTCTGGTGGTCAGGGTTAGGAGAAAAGGGCGGCATACACTGGCGTCGATAGGGGGAATTATGCAAACCTAAGATGGTCGGTGGTCTAGGCTTTCGGAAATTAAAGGAGTTTAACACGGCGATGTTGGCAAAACAACTTTGGCGTCTCTTAGATTATCCAGACTCCCTTTTGGCAAAGGTCTTTAAGGGTAGGTACTACAAGGATCAATGTCTTTTAAAGGCACATTTGAAGGGCTTACCCTCATATGGGTGGCGTAGCTTGATGTCTGCTAAAACTTTGGTGGATATAGGTGGTATTCGGAGAATTGGAAATAGGAAAACAATTAAGGTGTGGTATGATTCGTGGATACCAGATACGACCCCGAGACCGGCAAGATGGTCCAATCTGATGTTATTTCCAGATCTGACACTGGATCAATTTATTGATAAATCTAGGGGTAGGTGGAAGGAGGTTTTAGTTAGACAGTATTTTGATCCGGCAGATGTAGATTTGATTCTTAGTATTCCCATTTCACTCCGGGAACGCCAAGATTTATTGGGGATGGCATTACACGCCTACAGGGAGATATTCGGTCAAGTCTGGATATTGCTTAGTTGACCATCTAACTAATATGGATCACTGTAGAGAGGGTCCTGGTTTTGAGGTTCTGTATCGTAGTGTCTGGAAATTGCACTGTCCAAATAAGATAAAGCATTTCCTCTGGCAGATGTTGTCCGGGTGTATTGCAGTCAGTGAGAACATAGCTAAGAAAAGAATTATTTCTGATCCTAGGTGTGCTCGTTGTGATGAGGAACACGAGTCTATTAATCATGCTTTGTTTCTCTCCCCGCCGGCCTTACAGGTTTGGGCTTTATCATGCATACCATCGCCACCGAGTATGTTTCCTGGTGAGTCCATTTGGTTTAACTTGGACTACCTACTCAGTCTAGCGTCCGTCAAGGTTGAGAATCAGGTCTTTCCTTGGATATTATGGCGACTCTGGAAAGCAAGAAATGAGTTCTGCTTTTCAAGTAAGACTCTGGATCCACAACGGGTGTTGAGTACCGCTGTTGCTGATTATGCAGAGTGGTCCTCAGCAAGTTCAGGGGTGTCACCTAGTACTGGCAAGCCTGTAAGGTGGATCTCTGTCAGAAAATCTTACTTCGTTTTCCCTACCACAGCTAATATGCAGTTCACGGGCTTTAAGTGTTTTGTGGATGCGTCCTGGAAGACTACCGATCAGTTCTCTGGTTTAGGTTGGTATTGCTTCTCAGATTCAGTGGGTGGAAAACAAGAAGGAGCCAAGAGAGTTGCACGAAGTCTTTCGGCTACACATGCGGAGGTGGAAGCAGTCCTCTGGGCGATGGAATCTTTGGTGACCCTTCATGTCTCAGAAGTAGAACTATCGACGGACTGCCAGACGGTAGTGCGGATATTGGAGCAAACGGAAGAGTGGCCTGCTTTCAGTCCACAACAGGAGCGATTCGAGAGCCTCCGCGTTTCTTTTCTGAGCTTCTCATTGACTGTCATCCCGAGGTCACTTAATTATAAAGCGGATTCTTTGGCTCGACGCGTAAGAGAATCCCCTTTATGATTGGTACTTTGGGAGTGACGGGTTTGTTATGTTTTGCTTACTATGCCGTTGTCAAAAAAAAAAAAATATTAATGTTGTTTTATGTTTTGCATACAAATTTTTAATATATAATGTTATTCCACTGAAACAAATCATAGGTATGTTTTAAGTATGTAACATATACTTAGACCTTAAAAACCATGTGTATTGTAATAATCAACTTCTCAGTATATGTATTTAACTTTTAGCTATATTTTGCAAATAATTTTTTTTGTTATAAAATTTGACGCTAATTTCTATGCAGTAATCAACTTACAACTATAGTGCAAATGGTGTAAACAAGTTTCAGTTATACCTACTTCTTGTTATTGTTCATTTCTAGTGCATGTTTATATTTCTCAAAAAATTATCTTTGATATGAATAATATGTAAATAGTTTTTGGTTAAGAGTCATAATGTAAAAATGTAAAAATAATGTACAACAAACTCGGACTCAAGTGAAATATTTAGTTAGCGCGTAGCTTGAACTTAAAGTCGGCACATACTCACTCAGTATTATATATCATTAATCTGTTTCCATATTTTGATTTCAACATATTTCTTATGAACTTTAAGATTCATCTGAAGATGGAAGGAAAGATGAAGCAGAGATCTGATTTAGGCGATCTGATTGCGACTGCAATTAAGGCTACTTACAATACACGGAGTCCTGGCGGTGTCGAGCGATGTGTCGATGTGTTGCATCGCCTCAAGTCTTTCTCTCTCTCAGTCAAGGATATTGATCCATTGTGTGAATCCATAAGTAAGTTGGAGACTCTGAGAAGGCATAGGAACCCTAAGATTCGTAAGGAAGTTGAAGCCTTGTTTCATTCATGGTTGAAGTCGATGTACACACAAAGTAGACACAATTCTTTTCCAAAAGCGAAAAAGATTGATCTAACTAAGCCGCTGAATCTGAAGACAAGACGTGTCACTCCCCATGAAGACAAGACGGATTTGGAGAATATTGCTAGAAACAAGAAGATGGGTTTTCTTACAACCAAACAGCAGACTGAACCAATAGTTAAAGATTCTGCAAACCCTAAATTTGTTGGTGCCTTGGAGAACAAGAAAAGGGAGATAGTAGATTTATTCGAAGCAGCAAAGAAAGCAGCTGATGCGGCCAACGCTAAGAGTATTCTCTCCGGTAAACCAAATGCGTCTCGTTGCATGGAAGCTCTCTCATTACTCATGAAAATCAAAATCACTCCAAAACCTATAGAACAAGGGAAGAGGATGATCGAGAGACTTGAACGCCTTACAAAGCATAAAGACTGCAAGATTTGTCATGCTGCATCAGCTCTTCTCCAGATTTGGACACAGAGGATGACTAAAGAAACCGAACGGAAAGGTATAAGCACCAAGACATTTCCTAATTTTTCATAGTCGTCATGGATAAGTAAATTTAAAACCCTAATTGAAGATCATGGCTTAAACGTAATGTTGATACTCGTATCTTACAGCTTTACCCACTATGAAGATAGTCCAAGTCCACAAGAATCTCAAGATACGGAGGCTATGATCAAATTCGAAGATTTGTAAAGAAGATATCAAGAAAAGTAAAGAAGATATTAGAATTAGATAGTAGGGTTTAACCGTAATAGTTATAACTAGGACAAAACCTTGTAAAAAAAAAACTAATAGAACTATGTTTATGGCTTAATTCCTATGAGGTACGTAGGCAGCCCAATATATATAATGGGTCCAACTATGATTCAATGAAATTCATTATTTGTGTTATATGAAGTTTTGATCTTTCTAATTATGAGTATCTAGTCCAAGTTTTTTCCTACAAAACTACAAATCTTTGATTGTTGATTTGTGCGTCAACACAAAAGAAAGTGGCTGGTGGACTGAAAAGGTTCTATATTGATGGTATTATAAAGACCAAAACTGTGAGGAATAGATGACATCAACTGTAAGCGTTGTATTCGTTTGAGCAAGTATTGTGTTGGATTTCTCCTACAGGAGATTAAGAGACCGTCTGATTTGTATATTTAAGCACGTATTTTTTACAATCTACAATTTTGGCTATGTACGTAGCACAATTTTGGCTATGTACCTAAGCTAAGAGATTATTCTGTTCTTTCTTTCTCTATTTCCCTTTCTAACTAATGAGTAATGACTATGTGATACAAGATCATCATTCACACCCTTAAGCCCTCATGGCAATGAATCTATACAATAATTTGTGAATATTTCCAATAGAAAACTTTACTTAAGAAGTCTAAAATATTAGACTTATAATTAAGTTTGAATTAGTAGCCTATAATATTAGACTTATAAATATTAGACTCAAGATCATCATTCACACCCTTAATCGAGTATTCATTTGAGTATGAGTTTGGTTTTGGATATAATCTAATACACACAAGTATCAAAGAAAACAAACCGATATCTAAATTTTGAGTTGATACTTTTATTTCGGTTTTGTTTTGTTTTAAACTTGTAATTCTGATTTTCTTTGAAAAGATAAATAATTTAGTGGTGTCTATACATTTAGAGTTTGCAATTGACAAAACTAAAGAAGAATGTAATGACATTGAACTCCTAAATACAACATCAGTTTCTTCTCTTCACAAAATATCAAATAAAATAACAAGATTAATAAAGTAAAGAAAACAGTGATAAATAAATCGCAGCGTAGTCCCTATATGTCTCTCTCCCTTTCATTTTCTCCTTCTACTAGGATGCTACCCGCACGGTTTGAGCAGGTTTAATAAATTATAAATCTCATAGTAATTTGTATGATTATGTAAAAAGTAGATTTTCGATCTTACGAAGATAATATAAGTATTTAAAGAGAAGAGGATAAAAGGAGAGCGTAAAGAAATAAAAGAAAAATCGTTAATTCCTCTAAGATATCCGTATGTAAACGTTCAAACTTGATGTTAAGGGTGTAAAAATAATTACAATCTTTAGATTGGTTTGAAACACAAAGAACCGTAAGGTTGGGTAAACGTTATCCAATGGTTGATTTCTAAATAATTCAAAGGTTTGAAACTTTTACAAGTTCATAAGTTAAACAAATTTTTAAGTTTTCAAGTCTTACAGTTGTAGATATACAGATTAGTAAACTTCACAAACAAAATCTAATGAATATAAAGCTTATGAGGTAATCTCAATGAGATCACCAAAATTCACAAAAAAAAACCAAAATTTAATGAGTATGTATAGAAACAAACCAAAATTTGACGAACCTAATGAAAGAACGTTGAACATCACGAATTACCTTCTATTGCAAGTTATGATATTTAGCGCCACTTAAAAGAAAATTAGGGTTTGCAATGCAGTAAAAAGGAAAACCCCAAGTTATCAATTAGCATCCTTGTAAGCATTTGAGTTATGTATGGAGCTTACATATTTTGCGCCTTGTTTTGTTAGGTCAATTATTCATTATTTGTCTATACCAAAAAGATATTCATTTTTACGTTATTTCTATATATAATAAAAATCGTAGCATTAATAAATTCGTATAATTTATTATAATAAAAAGTAATTTTTGTCTTATAATATTTGATAATGTCACAACATCTATATATATATATGAAGAAAATATAAATTCTAATTATTCTTATTGTTCAGCTACTAAATCACACTATATTAATGATTTCTAGTGTGTTTTTTGTGTTAAAGGCTAATAATGTTTGGTGTATTTTAAATTATAAAGTTGATAATCTATAGTCCCTAATATAAGTTTTTTTGACTAGATATCATCTTTGTAAATGTTGTACGAATTCATGAAATAAGATTAATATATTGTATTGTATTTCAGTTTCAAAAACATATCGAATTGTATTTTCTTTTTGTAAATGGTTTTGATATATATATATATATATATATGAAGAAAATATAAATTCTAATTTTCTTTGTCACTCAACCACAGAATGTTAATTTATTAATCCTGATTCTTCCTACAGAGGAAACACACAAATGGTTAAATATCATAAGATCTAGGCCTCGGTATTTATCCGGATTCAAAAAATCGATTAGAAACCGATCCGATATTTCGGGTCTAGGTCCAATTCGGTATAAGCAAAAGTAACCATTAGATCTTGTTATAGAGTACTCGCGGATATCGGATCGGATCCGAGTATTACCCGATTATCTGAACGGGTACCTGAATATTTCGGGTATTTGGGTACCTAAAATACCCGAATACCCAAAAATATACTCGAATACCCGAAATTGTACCCGAATACATAATTTTTGGGTATTTTTAGGTATATAATATACTCGACTTTTTTTTACAATATTATATATGTACCCAAACCGGAACTGGAACCGAACCGAAATGGTTTCGATTCTTAAATGGATATAGAAAATATATATCTGAACCGACCCGGACCCGAGAGGATCCGAACCGGACCCGAACCGAATAGTGTTTGGTTCCAAAACAAGTACCAAAATCTTATACCTGAAATTACCCGGACCCGATCGGGTAGTACTCAGAACCGACCCGAATACCCAAATGTCCAGGCCTAATAAGATCTCTAAATACAGCAAAACATAATTCAAAAGAATTTAAAGTAGACCATACTACATTTTTTGCAGAATTGA
>JAKUCM010010026.1:0-24427 GCA_023374145.1 Lepidium sativum | reverse complement strand
ATGCAGTATCCACCTCTGGTTTATCACCATATTCTTCATTAGGTACTTCAGAGTTGCGTCATATGTATGCACAATCACCTTGGATCCACCAGATATGATTCGAACTTCTCAAATGCAAAGACCACTGCAAGAAGTTTTTTTTAGTGGTTGCATTCTTGACTTAGCGTAATATACCACATTAGCTTCTTATCCTTCTTATGACCCAAAATTGCTCTCACAATAAAATCACTTGCATCACACATAATCTCAAATGGGAGAGTCACATATGGATCTTGGACTATTGGAGCAGACACGAAAGCTTCTTTGATCTTCAGAATGGCTTCAAGACAGTCAAAGTCAAAGTTGAACTCGACCTCTTTGTATAGTAGGTGCGTCAGCGGTCTTGCAATTTAGAAGAAAGTCTTAATAAAGCTCCTATAGAAATCTAGTGTGACCCAGAATACTTCAACCATCTCCTTGATCTAATCCGAAAATATAGATATCATGCAACGTTGAAAAGTAGCAAGGGCATTACATAAACCAAAAGACATTTCTCTATGGGCGAACGCCACAAGGGCAGGTAAAGGTGGTATTTTCCTGATCATCCGAAAGTATAGAAATCTGAAAGAATCTGCTATATCCATCAAGGAAACAGTAATATCGATGATTTGAACACTTATCTACCATCTGGTCAATAAAGGGTAATGGAAAATGATCCTTCCTACTTGAAGAGTTGAGTCTCCTATAATCAATACACATCATATGTTGTTATAGTCCTAGTATGTATCAACTTATTCTTATCATTCCTAACCATAGTAATACCCCTTTCTTAAGAACACAATGCATATGTGAAACCCCATTTGCTATCAGAGATTGGATAAATTACATCATCATCTAACAACTTAAGTATTTCTTTTTTTCACTACTTCCTTAATGTTAAGGCTCAATCTCCTATAGGGCTTTATACTAGAATGAAACTCATCCTCATAGTGTATCCTATGTGGTATGAATCCGGAGATTCGACCTTGGTGAGTTCGAATCTTTGGAGACTAGAATTGGCGGAATGATTGAAGGAGAACCACAAATGAAGGATGATTCCTTTGATAATTTCAAATCTATTCAAGCCTTGGAATCCTCGTAATGATGAACTCGTATCTCGTCTTGAATCCTCAAAGAAGAGTGGTGGTTGGGTTATCTATCAAAGAGAAAGTTCGTTCTTTATTTCATAAAAAGGTGAAGAATACAAATGCTACAAGGGGAACCATATATAGTGGTTCGATGTTTGGGGCCTTATAGGTCAAGTCTTAATGTGGCAATATAATGTCGACATTATGACAACATAGTATCGACATCAAACAGAAAAGGAAATGAGTGACGCTACACTTTTAACAAAACGAGAATGCAATTAAAAACTCTTAAAGGGGATCCAAAAATGGTAAGTATGTTGACATATGGTTTCACAACTATACTTGTCTTTTTAGACTGAACGAACCTAGACGTAAGACTTAGACTAAGGCTCGATGGTGGTGATCGTACCTATAAACATGGAAATAATAAAGCACAAAATTCACCAGGGTCAATCCGGCGGTCGAAGAAGTGCTTCATGCGGTGTAGTCTGTGGTCGGGGGTAGAGCTTCCTGTGGAACACTTGGTGAGAACCTTATCCGGCCTTGATAGGTTGAGTTAAGATAGGTTCGTCTTGGTTACGGGGCTCGATCAGTTGGAGTAGCGTGCCAATGGAGTCAGACGAACTTGTCTCAAACAGCTATGGCCTTGTTTCGGGTGTCTGGTTTGGGGTGGATGACCAGAATGCGTTAATGGCTTCGGCGATAAGAAGATTATGGTTGTAGGCCTCATCATTCCCTCCCTCTTGCAAATGATCCGACATCAGATTCGTTTCTCTGTGTCTCAAGAGTGTAAGATCTGAAACATTAAAACTTGGATGTACCTTAAAATGGCTTTGTAGGTCAAGGCGGTAGGCATTGTTGTTAATGTGTTCTAATACTTGGAACGGTCCATTGCCTCGTGGTGCCAACTTTTTGTTTTGTTTCCGATCCTTAGGGAACCTTTCAGTCCGATAATGCATCAAAACTCAATCTCCGGGTTGAGAAATGATTTCCTTTGGTCCTCTATCAGCATGCGATTTATACTTGGTCGTGCGTTCCTCGATGGTTGTCTTAACATCCTCATGTAATTTTCAGATGTAGTCTGCCCTTAGTGTCTCTGGTGGCACCAATGGCTTTAGGTTTAAAGGGGACAAGGGCTTAAACCCATACACAAGTTCTAAATGTGAATGGTTAGTTTGTACATGAACAACACGATTATAGGCAAACTCTATGTATGATAAAGCCTCGGGCCAACTCCTCATGTTAGTGTTGACGGGCTGCTCTAACTAAGGTTGACACAGTCTGGTTGATGACTTTTCTTTGTCCTTCCTTATGCGGGGTGACAAGATGTTGAGTACAGCAATTTGGTTCCAAGTTTCTTCAACAAGGTACGCCAGAAGTGACCAAGGAACTTGGGGTCGCGGTTGGATACAACAGTGCATGGTATGCCATGTAACCGGTAGAATATCTCTCATGAAAATAGTTGCAATCTATATGTCATCATGGCCTTTTTCACATGGAATGAAGTGTGCCATCTTAGAGAAGTTTTTTACCACGACTATGATGGTGTCGTTCTTTTGATAATTGGGTAAACCTACAATAAAATCCATATACACATCTACCCAAAGGGCGTTAGGGATATGCAAAGACATGTATAATCTGTGGGGATGTGACATGGATTTTTTCGTAGGGCATGCAATGCATCATTTGCAATGTTTAATGATATCTCGCTTCATGTGCGGCGAAAAGAAATGTTCCTTGAGCATTCTTAAGGTCTTCTTGATGCTGAAGTGTCCCGTAAGTCCTCCTCCATGTGCCTCCGCCACTAGCAATCCCTTCATTGATCCTTGAGGTATGAAAATGCGTTATTTCTTGAGTCTTAATTGATTTAAAAACCCAATACCTTAGCCTTTGTTGTAGAGATGAGGGCATATCTCTTGGAAAGTGCATCGGCTACCACGTTCTCTTTTCCCTTCTTGTATTTGATCACATATGAGAAGGTTTCTATGAACTTGAGCCAACGAGCATGTCTCTTCTTGAGATTTGCTTAGCCTCTCAAATGCTTCAACGTTTCGTGGTCCGTGTGTACCACGAATTCCTTGGCCAAAATGTAGTGTTGCCAAGTTTCCAACGAACGGATCAATGCGTAAAGCTCTTTTTCTTAAGTTAGGTAATTGAGCATGGCTCTGCTTAATGTCTCACTAAAGAATGTCACAACTCTTCCTCTTCGGGTCAACACGTCTCCAATACTATTCTGAAGCATCACACTCAACTTTGAACTTTAGATCAAAATTGGATAAAGTCAATAACGAAACTTGTGTCAGAAGTCCTTTAGCCTCTTAGAAGGCTGATTCTTGGGCTGGTCCCCCGTGAAACCTGCGGACATGTTCGATGGTACTAGGTGTTGGCACTCTTGAATGGCCTTGATATTCTCTTGATTAACATGTAAAAATGTGGAACTCACAAAAACATCTAAAAACACTACTCATTAATGCAAAAGGTACACTTCTTGAGATTGATAAACAAGCACTTCTTTGCGGAGAGTGTTGAATACCATCTCATGGTGTCTCACATGTTCGGACAAAGTTTTGCTATAGAGAAGGATGTCATCAAAAGTATACAACAACAAACTTAGATATAAAGGAACGTAAAATCTGGTTCATAAGCCGCATGAAGGTGTTAGGTGCATTCCTGAGTTCAAATGGCAATGACAAGTCATTTATAAACACCTTGTTTGGTCTTGAAGGCGGTTTTCAACTCGTCGCCTTCCTTCATCCTAACTTGATGGTATCCACTCTTGAGGTCTATTTTGGAGAAGATGGATGCTCCACTAAGCTCGTATAACATGTCGTCTAGTCAAGGTATTGGATGTCGGTATTTAACGGTGATGTTGTTAACTGATCGAGAATCCATGCACATCTTCCATTAACCATCCTTCTTAGGTACCAATAATGTTGGTATAGCACATAGTCTTAGAGACTATCGGATGTATCATTTGTACATTAGGTCTTGAACTTGTTACTCTAGCTCTCAGGATTCATCAGGATTCATACAGTAGCTGGTCGGTTGGGTAGAGGTGTCCTAGGAACTAATTCGATGTGATGTTCAATTCAATGGATTGCTGGTTGTACCGTTAGAATTTCTTCAGGGAATACGCCCTTAAACTGTCCAAAAAGATAAGAGATCTCGGTTGAGAGTTCGACCTCACTTCATCATGTGGTCAAACATTCCTTAAAGGCCATGAGAAGCACTTGTGCTAGAGGTTTAATGGTCTTAGAAAACCATATGTGAGGATACATAAAAAGTTGGAACGTTTTACCTCAGTTTCCATGGATTTTTTGGTTTGGATCTCATGAATTTGGGTCGGTGTCAAATGAGCAATACTGAACAGAACGGTGACTTGTTCGTCCACACTTACTAAGGACTTCTCGTTTAACCCATCAGAGTTTTAAACGGTGTGTGTGTTTGATCCGTGGATGTTTCAATTTGTCGACCATATACCTTCTTGCCATGTTAGTACAAGAACCACCATCTATAATCAAGTTCCATACATTGGTGTTGATGGTGCAACGAACTACGAAAAGATGTTTTCTCGTTGAATCAAATCCTCTCTTTCCACGTTGGTACTCAGGACCCAGCGTATCATGAATGACTCCCCATGATCAGGATACACTACTTGAGGGCGTTGCTTCAACTGATTTCTCTTCACGCTTGTCTTGGGACTTGTATCCACGGTTGGTTGTGATTATCATGACACACTTATTAGGACAGACCCTTTGCCATATGTCAGCGACCTTGGTACATGTAACAAGTAATGTCACTCTAAATAAATCACAAAGCAATTAAAATGGATCAAACTCGTAAACACAACGAGTACGATGAACACGAAGAACAATGAAACAACAATTTTATGGGTTTCTTTTTTAAAATGAAACAACAAAATTAAAAACAAAGAAAAATATAATGGAAATGATACAGAGTGTTACCAAGGGCCTTTCAGCTCTGATACCAGATGATGAGTGGCTCAAAGGTGAGGACTCGAGATATGAATTCGGAGATTCGACCTTAGTAAATCCAAATATTTGGAGACTATAATGGGCGAAATGATTGAAGGAGAACCACAAAGGATGAAGATGAATCCTTTGATAGTCTCGAATCTTATCAAGTCTTTGAATCCCTTAGAAGGATGAACTCGTCTCTCGTCAAGAATCTTGAAAATAGAGTGGCGGCTAGGTTTTCTATCAAGGAGAAAGTTCGTTCTTTATTTCATCAAAATGTGAAGAATACAAATGCCACAATGGAACCATATATAGTGGTTTGATGGTTGGGGGCCTTCTAGGGAAAGTCTTAATGTGACAACGTAATGTCGACATCAGTGACAACGTAGTGTCGACTATCAAACAGAAAAGGAAATGAGTGAGGCAACGCTCTTAACAAAAAGAGAGAACACAATTAAAAACTCTTAAAGCGGGTCCAAAAATGTCAAGTACGTTGACACATTATTTGAGTAACTATATTTTTCTTTTAGGACTGGACGAACCTAAACGTAAGACTTAAACTAAGGTTGGATGGTGGTGATCTATACCTGCAGAACATGAAAATAGTAAAGCAAAATATACCCGGTCAATCTGATGGTCGAAGAAGTGTTTCATGCGTGGTTAGTCTGTGGTCGGGGTAGAGATTCTTGTGGAACGCTTGGTGAGAGAATCTCGTCCGGCCTTGGCTATGTTGAGTTGCGATATGTTCGTCTCGGTTATGGGGCTTGATCAGTTAGAGTAGCATGCCAGTGGAGTCGACGAACTTGTCTCGAATGGTTATGGTCTTGCTTAGGCTGTGTGGTCTAGGGTGGATGATCGTAATGCGTTCAATGGTTTCGGCGATCAGCAGATTATGGGTCGATTGCCTCATCACTATTGGTGCAAAAACTAGGGGAGTGTACCATATAACTTTTCTAAAATGTTCAAGCTCAGTCAATGACATGCTCAACTCATCATCTTTGAAAACATCATTGACAATCACCAAATAAGTGGAGTTGGGACCTAAGAAAGCATACTTTCACCCTGCATGAAGTTATTTCATTTCCATTTTGGGTGTTTTGAGCTGGGACAAGTCATCATGGACTGTTCGAGTAATGCACTTGAGTACTTACAGCTTGAGTATAGGGATCGAGCCTAACACATATATTGTCAAGTCTCGGCTTACTGCTTTAGCCTCAAGACTCGTTTGAACCAATTCTTCGATCAGGATTGAACTCTTAAATAGCATGTGAGCATCTAGGAGTTTCTTATAGCATGCAGCTTCCATACTCAAGTATCCATTTGCATATGGCTTTATCAGAGCAATTTGCAGTTGATCTTCTGCAACCAACTCCTCCAATAACCCATCATATAGAGCATCCATTTCCTGAATTGAGAACACTTGACCCTCAATGGTTGGCTACGTCATCACATCATTGATGTTAACTTCATATTTAGGTTTGACCCAAATTCAGATTGATTTCACCTTTTGGACATCAATGACTACCCCAACAGTAGCTAAGAAGGGTCTTCCAAAGTGCAGCAGATCCTCAGGCTCATAGTCAATTTCCAAAATAACAAAGTCAGTTGGTATCTCTACACATCCCACCTTCACATGAAGATCCTTGAAAATGATGTGAGGAAGTCTCACAGACCTATCCGCTAAAACCATATATATTTTACAAGATTTGTAGTTTTTGAAATCTAAATTCCTTGCAATGAGAGTGGCATGAGACTTATTGATGCACCAAGGTCGCATAAGCACTTGTTGAAGGATAAGGGTTCAAGTGAGCAAGGAATTGTGAAAGTTCCAGGGTCACCAAGCTTCTTGGGTACTACTTTCCTTTAAATGATGGCACTGATTTCGTTAGTGAGCACTACTATTCTTTCAAACTCTTTTGTTTTTTTTCTTAATCGCATCTTTATGGAACTTATGATAAGGAGACATCAAAATAAAAGTGTCGGAAATGGAGATCTTGAGCTCAATACCTTAAAATTTTCTTATTGAATAAGGCTTTGTACTTCTCAGCAATCTCCTTCTTAAACCTCTGGGAAAGAAAACTATGGTTTATAAGGTAGAGGAATAAATGGTTCCACCAAGTAGATTGGTCGAGTTGGATTTCTGGTGAAACTTTCTCCACAGGATGTTGCACTCAATTGTGGTCACTTGGAATGAGTTGGTCGAGTTGAACCTCTTGAGTTGATTTTTCAGTCTTATCTTGGATTAGGTTATCCTCCTCTTCCTGAGCTTTACTGTCCTCCGTATCTTTAGCACTCTATACAGGAATCAACAACTCACGTCCACTCCTAAAAGTAATAGCGCTAGCATGATATTCCTTCAGATTCTGAGAGTTGCCCGGTTGTCTTCACAGTATAAGAAGAGGCTTGTAGATTCTCGACACTTAAGCCTTGAATTCAACGTTTCAAACTTACAACGCTGATAATGATGAGATGCTTTGATCATAGAATGTACAATAGTGAATTTTTTGGTGAGCTCACTAACTCTTGTTGTTTGACCCTCAAGAAGCTGTTGGAAAATATCCATTATCTTTGGCTTTTGTGTTAGAGCTGGCGGGGCTGGAGGTTCATATCATGGCGCCACTACTCGAGTGGGTTGAAAACTTTGATTGTACTACTGCTTAGCAATGTAGGTTATAGGCAGTCCTTGTTGTGGTTCAGGAGGGTAGACATTGTTTTGCGGGTTAGCAACATTGGTAGCAGTTTTATTTGATCTGAATAAAGCTGACTTCCTCAATCTGATCATCCTGCTCTTCCTCGAGTTAATCTTGACACACCAAATGGACTGGTTTCTGATGTATTGATAGCAGTTTGTCCAATTTCTCATTCAAAGCTTTGATTTCTTTTCTGTTAACTGATTCAGATTCAACTATACCTCTAACAACTATGTTGTATTCTTCTCCATATTGAGCATCAGCTTGAGCTAAATTCTTCATTAGCTCCAACCATCATCAAAAAAAATTTGAGAAACTCCCATTGTTTGTCGTATCTAATACCATGAGAATTTTTGGATGAACACTTAGGTAGACGGTGTTGAGTAGAGACTCAATATTGAAGTCGTGATGAGGGCACTGAGACTTGTAAGTTTAAAATTTCTCCCATGCTTTAGAGAATGATTCGCCATTCTTTTACGCAAAGTCGATAATCTCATTGTGGAGCTTTGCTATCCTAGAATTTGAGAAAAACTTTGCAAGAAAAGTTATCTTGCACGCAGTCCATGACGTGATTGAGCCCTAACGTAAATGTTTTTTCCCATATGTTTGTTCTGACCTCAACAGAGAATGGGAATGAAAATTATTTATACTCAATTTGGCATAACCCCAAAGTGACTCGGCCCATTAGCAGCGGTCCAGCGAGCGGTGAAATTCGGCTTCAGTTTGGCCCAAGTGTTGATGGACTCGACCTCCAACTCAAGTTGGGCAATGGAGTGTGTTCTGTTGGATCCATCTTTTGGTCTATCTGATTCCAAGTGTGTACCATTACTTTGTTTCTCCATTTAAACTGATCATCAAGTCCATTAGTCTCTACGTCGTCCAATGCAATGTATGTGCTATGCAAATGCAAAGTGTGCGGATGAAGCTATTTGGACTCTAAAATGATGAAAATGTAGTAGATATATATACAAATGACTAAATGAGACTCCAAAAATATGTTAAAATATATACATATCAAGCTTCAAGCTTACTCAATGTACTTTCCCACTCATCTTTCTCCTTATTGCATAAAAATGATCCCAAGAGTTTGAGAGCAAGAAGGAGATTATTTGAAATTTGACAGCACAAAACGAAAGAGCTTTGAAACCAGGAAAAGGGTTTGTTTGCTTGAAAGCAAATTTTGAGAAGAAGGTAAGAGCTTCTCTTCATGCCTCGGACACTCAAGCTCGTATGTATCTTTCACTCCACATTGAGCTAGCAAGGACTTTCCTTCAATAATTATGATGATTCGAATTCCTCTACCAAACCAATTTGCGTCTTTGATTATACTTTTCAACTACTTGGTTTTATCTATATAATCAGCAACAAGCATAACCTTCTGTTGTGTGATCATTTCTTTGATAGATTCATCAGATTTACCATGAAAACTACTCCCTTTAAAAGCTTCACAATTGAGATTAGTGACAAGTAACTGTGGTCTGTAGTTTGTTATCTTGTGGTCGGATCACAAGATAACAACTACAAGATTAATATTCCCAGCTCCTTCAAGTCCTTACAAGACTAATTTTTTGTAAACTAGCCTTACGAGGCTCATTGTAAACTAGCCTTACAAGACTAATTTTCCCAGCTCCTTTAAGTCCACAGATCCCAATAACTGTAAACTTTGCATCTAATACTAATTATCGCATTTCTTTCAAACACCAGCTTTTGCTAATGTCAGTATTGTCTTCTAATTTCCACAAGAAAGGCTTGTCCCCTTCACAATTGGATCTAAATTAAAAATATCTGCTTACTTCAAACTCTTAGTTAAGATTATATTAGTACTTGTCTTATATCTTGATGAGGACGAATTTAAAATATTAAAATATTTTTGCAAAAATGCCTCCCCCCCCCCCCCCCCAAATGGTACAATTATACATGTTTTTTTTTGTCAACCAGCTAAACTTGTTTCTCTTTCCATTGGATCAACAGTTTTAGAGTACAACAGCATAATAAGAATATAAGCCATACAAGGTAGAAAATAATTTAAAGCAACCATAAAACCACCAATCGGAGATAAACTTAGAACCGCTGGGAAAGTGGATAGATTGCGGAAGGGCATTCTGAGATCTTGATACAACCAAGATTCTTCCTAGTTTGATTGCCACATCGGGCATATAAAATGAGTGGGGGCTTGATGAAATAAACATTTCGAGCTTGGAAAAACAATTCACTGAGACAAAATTACCTTGTGAAAACACTAACTCCTAATAATGACTCGTGAAGAGTAGTTTTAGGTAAAACCTAGATAATAACCTCTATGTTGCCTTAAGTATGAGACACTTATTTGGAATCCTCATAAAGTCCATAATAGTGGGCTTGTCCTCTAAGACCCACATTAAGAGGAACTTTAGGAAGAGATTTAAGTAGTACCTTAGTTGAAGCTTAGCTCATATGATAAGTCCACAAAGCATTTGGGTCCACAAAGGCCCAAAAGGGATTTGGACCCAACAAAGCCCAAGTAAAAGAGAATAGACTGAGGAGTTCGTCCTAGTTGGTAAAGATGAGGCGGCAGCGAAATAACATAAGAATATCTCACATGTTTTTTGTACCACTACATTTCTTTGATTCATAATCTAGGGTTTCAGACAGTAAGTCGATTTTGAGAAGGATATTGCAAATCTGATTACTAGTTTAGTGATGACTATTACTAAGAATATATATGAAGTTTTAGTAATTCTATACTGAAGTTGGCAACACTAGTTTGATCCTTCGCGTATAGAGTTTCTTAATTATGAATAAGTAGATTTGTGATCTTTCACAAAATAAGGATTTTGTATAGTACTTATATATATAGAGTACTTCTACACTTGTTTGATAATTCGTCTAGTTCATATTATTCCTGTTATTATAAGACTACATTATAAAACAATAAATTTTGGCTACTTTCAGTGTTATTTCAATATTTTCGGTGAACACATAATTGTCTTCAATAAATTTAAACATAATTTGTATAGAATGTGTACAAATTTCTCCCAAAATTGTTAATATCTGGTAGTTTGTTGAGAATCAATTGATATCTCCAAAAACGCTAAAATCAAAAAATTTCTGATTCGAAATTTTGGTTACTCATGAATTAGATTAGTGTGTAGTAATTATATTTACTTAAAATCTGTGCCATTTATAAAAGTAGTAAAGATATCTCACATGCTTTTGTACCACTACATTTCTTTGATTCACAAACTAGGGTTTCATACATGAGTCGATTTTGAGATGAATATTGCAAATTTGATTACTAGTTTAGTGATGATTGTTACTGAGAATATATAGGAAATTGTAGTAATTCTATACTAAATTCGGCTACACTAGTTTGATCATGCGCGTAGATAGTTTCTTAATTTCAAATAAGTAGATTTGTATCTTTCACAAAATTAGGATTTTGTGTAGTGCTTATATTTTTATATATACACATATATATAGAATATTTCTACACTCGTTTGATAATTCTTCTAGTTCGTGCTATTTCTATTATTATAAGAATATATTATATAACTATAAATTATGGCTATTTTGGTGTTATTTTACTATTAGGGTAGACACATAACCGTCTTCCATATATGTAAACATTGTCTGTATAGAATGTGTGTGAATTTCTCCAGAGATTGTTAATATATGGATAATTTGTTGAGTATCAATTGATACCCCACAAAAGCACTGAAACCAAAAAAATTTGGTTATTCATGAATTACATTAGTATGTAGTAATTATGTTTCCTAGAAATATGCATCATTTAAAAAAGTAGTAAGGATATCTCACATGATTTTGTATCACTATATTTCTTTGATTCACAATCTAGGGTTTCAGACATTGAGTCGATTTTGAGAAGAATATTGCAAATTTGATTACTAGTTTAGTGATGACTATTACTAAGAATATACAGAAAATTGTAGTAATTATGTACTGAAGTTGGCTACACTAGTTTGATCCTTTTTGCAGATAGTTTCTTAATTTCGAATAAGTAGTTTTGTGATCTTTCACAAAATAGGGATTTTGTATAGTACTTATATATTCACTTGTTTACACTCGTTTCAAATAATGAAATCAAACAAATCAATATCACCTATATTATTAATATATGGGTAATTTCATTACTTTTTCCATTCCAAAAAGTTATTGTCTTCAAGCCTCTAATGGTATGTCGAGTCCATAGTTATAGTATTTTTTTGCAAGATGATTTGTTATGTCTTAGTCCATAAACCTTCTGCATCATCTATTACTCGTTTTTCCAGTATGCTGATATTAAAAACATATTTTCATAATCATTATTTGCTACATCCCAATATATATGTACACAAATATAATGATAGTTGTAGATATGCTACATATGTAGCATGTCTACTGTAATAATATAAGTAGTACTACTATATTCGTAATGCACTTACTTTTGGTGATATTGTAGGTTTGGTTATCTTTTGCTTTGGCCTTCTGCGTCCATGTCTTACATTTGGAGGATGGAGGGTGAAGTCGTCTTGATGATTTTAAGGTAGTACTATATTCCCACCAACATAAGGAATATGATATATCATTTCACCATATGATGAACCCCATGAACTTACTACGTATTCTACATGTGCTAGAGATGATATGTGCAAGTCGAGTTGGGATGTTACAACAATTGCATGAGAACAAGGAATCCCTCATTGTTAATGCTGCTCACAAAAAACATCTACTTTCCCAAAGATGTACATAGAAGTGTTCTTCAACATGTGTTTCGACATTAAATTGTATATTACCCTTACCAGTGACTGCAAAAGAGGTTGACTCATCCGGGTTATCGTCAACTGTAGTCTTCACACTAGGGATCACGGAATTGGCATCCATGAGACTTACGACATACTGCATTGCAAACCAGTTCTTTACATTTGTACGGATGTATTCCATCATACATATAACGATAATGTAGTAATACTACTTACATGGAAGGGACTATGCAGCATGCTATCAAAATTCATATTAATAATTATGAATATAATACATACTAATGGATCTTTGTTCTCATAACTTTATGAGTTGTTAGATTGGTTCGTTTGACATTGCAGATTAGCTATATGAATGTTGTTTGTGTTATGCTCTAAAATGGATTATTTGTTATTAATATAGAATAATGTGTGATAATGTTACTTGGTTATGTTATTGATGTGACAGTGAATAGTATAACACATACTCAAAGCTTACATAGCAAGTTTCTCTTATTATCTCTCTTCACCTATGTAATTCTATATATTAAAACATTAATTATTTCCAAAAATCATAAAGAATTAATGTGGGGTAAAATAAACTTTTAAGTATAACCAAATAGTAAAAATGGTTAGTTTGTAATTTTTCAAAATTGTATGTCCATAATCTTCATTCTTATTCAAAAGATGTTTATTAAGCCATATTCCCTTTCTTTTTTCGCTTGGAATACTTCTATTTATGCAAAAAGGGAAGTTTTGGTGATATGAAAAAGAGAATGAATGCAAGACCAAAGAAGTATGCTTAAGACTGAAAATCAAAACTCAAGGTCAGTTTCTTGATAGAGATTCAATTGTTATGTTCCTGCTTAGGAGGCTTCCTTTGCAATGGTTTCCCTAATACACACCGGCTCATTTGTGGCTATATATGATTGGAGGCAAAGATTACCAAAATTCGAGAATCAAGCATTACTACTTGGTTCCTAGGCTCAGAAACTAGGACCATTGTCCTGTCAGCTATGGTTGCTAAGTGGTTTTTGATCGAGTGGAGAAGTTAGGACTATATTTCATTGTGTGGATGTCTCTGCTCCATTACGACTGAGAATGCAAGATTGGAGTTGAGTTCAAAAATGATCTTATGCTGTCTGGTGAAGCGTACAATCTCTGTAGCCAAAAGACACTATAAAGATCAGCTTGAGTTAACGAGTGTAGGGTCTTCTACCATGATTGATTGTGTGACCGTTATGATCACGAATAAGCCATGATGCTCTGCTATATCCGTTGAGACTTGACCAGAAATTATCAATGTTGCATTTAACCCAGAGAGATTTTGGTTTGGTCCATTTTAGTGCTGGACTCATCAGGGATTGATGAGAGCTTTTGGTTCTTCTCCAGGCTTTATATTGGCAGCAAACCATTCTCTTGTGTCATCAAAGGCTTGTTCATTTTTCAGGTTCTAATCTTGTTTTTTCAAAAACAAGTGCATTTCTGACCTTCCAAACCACCAAGAAGTCATAGCAGGGCTCATCTTACTTCCACTTGAACCCGCATGTTTTCTTGGCTACGAAGAATAAAATTGATGTTAAAGATGAATGATGTTGCAGAAAAACCTCTTTGTGGAATCGGCATTATAACTGACGTACATACTTGTTTGGCCAGATTACAGCTAAACTAGTAATAAAGCAAAGACAAGATTCAATAATGGAGTCAAGATAATTATGAATAAAGAGTTGAAACCAAATGTGGTTGTAAGATAAAGTAAGGATTTGAATTTGTTTGTGGTTTGTATTGTAAGATAGTGTATAGAAATCTAGAAAATATTCTACATGATTTATTGTTTCATCTCCCTCACAAAATCGTAGGACTGATTATTGGTTGCAATGCCTCTACTTTGAATTCGTTTTGCCATTACTATGGCTCCTGGCAAGGCTTTTCACAGTTTTAGTCACGTACTACGTTCCTAAGGTGATTAGTTTGATGAAGTATCAGTTGGTGGAGTAGCGAGTTCCTCCACTAATGTGTAACCACTATGAACATTGTATTCACCATTAGCAGAGAAATACCATCTGTTGAGATCAGTTCTGTCTTATGTATATGTTGCTGAATAATTTTAATGTCTTTCTTTGGAAACTGAGCTCGCAACTTATGGTTATCCCATCAGTTGGTTGAATCATCCAAGAGGTCTGCTACTAACATATTATTCACCATTGCTGAGTTTGTCACTGAGGGAGCTCTTGGTTTCTCATATGTAAGCGACTTCTCTTTTCAAACTCGAGTATATCTTCCATCACCGAGCTTCTTAATCAATCCATGCTTAACAAGGTCTATACCAAACATTAAACTATGCCAACTATGTGACATACAGTGACATATTCAACAGTCCATAATTGTGGAATTATGGAAGTATCTACCATTCAGGGTCTGAGCAAGGAGGCATTAGTAATAACATATCACCTTGGCGTAGTCCCCGTTCCAATTTTATGAATCCATGTGCTTTGTTATTTAGAATAGCCGTGTAAATAACTATGGATACACATTGTGTTATCCATATCACCCATTGTTCATCAAAACCCAGTAGCAAATGACCATTCTACTTTGTCATATGCTTTTGGCAAATCAGTTTTATTGCTATGAAACCTTTAGGTGAGCGAGAGTTGGAGCGTAGATAATAAATAAGCTCATGGACTAGTAGTATGTTATCAGAGATAATTCTTCTTGATACAAATGCTCCTTGTGTCTCTGATATGATGTCGGGTAGCAGCTTTTTTTAACCTGAAACGTAGTATATTTGATACTATTTTATATTTGAGACTTTTGGTATTAAGCACACTTGCGTGAAGTTCCACTTCATAGGTACTTGAACTGAGCTGAATCGTTTCACTTCTATGCATATTTTTGGCCTAACAATGTCCCAAATTGTCCATTAATTGCAAAATTGCTTTCTTCACATCTAAGTCTGATATAGGTTCTAAAAGACGTTTTTTCAAATCTACACCAATGAGTATATCTTCCATATTAAGGGTATCAAAACTCGTGAAAAGCTTTCTGAAATTGGTAATCGCCACTTCACCTTTAAAGACTGAAAAATTTCACAATCGTTCTCATTAACCAGCATATGAACTTAGCAGCATCATCTTTAAGAACACCTGGAATGGAGAGATCTAAGCATTAATGAACTTAAGCAAGTGATAGAATGCCTAGATCTACAAAGATCTAACCTATTTCCTCGTTGACCCTAATCGTCTACACACTAATCATGATAAAAAGCATAAACCCAGAAATTAAAACAGATAGCATGATTAGAAAGATGAGCAATATAGCAAGATGAGCAATATAGCAGAAGAAAGAAATTGCAATTACTCAAAGGATCAATAACCAAATCAAGCATCCAACACATCAGAAAAGAGAGAAAACAACTTAAAACTTTGTTATCTCTGAAAATAAAATGTGTCTTTTGTTTGTTGGTGTAAATGGGTATTCATAGCCCACAACACAAAACCCTAACAAAAGTCAACGCAAAGCAAAAGTCAACAAAATAAAAACTTAGAAAGACAATTCAACTAGGTGCAGTCGAGTTGTATGGTCGAGTTCTACATTATCTTCAGCAACAGTGCACTCGAGATCATGTGGTCGAGTTAAGCAGTCAAGTTGGGCATGTTCCCGTCCTTAGTTGCTTCCTTTGACCGTGTTTAGTACTCTAGTTCAGTACTTGATAGTTCTTATGTCCCATATTGCTCCAAAATGATCCTAAAAGCTCCAAAATACCTAAAAATTACTTCATATGTAACATCTATGCAATGCAAATGCAAAATATACAATATGAATCTAAAAAGACTCTAAAATGATGGAAATGCTATGAATATGTAAGAAAAATGTGTTGAATAATGCTCCTAAAACATGATAAAATGCATACATATCAATACATTATGTTTTAAAGGACAACATATTTTTTTACTAAGATATGATTTAAAAGAGGCCAGAATATTAAAAAGGTACAAAATTTAGTATTTAACATGATTTTTTTTTTGTCGGGTCACAAATGGCCGGCCCATTAACCAAGTTCTTGCAAATACAAGTGGAGGGACTTGATCCCAGGATATGCAAATGCGCTTGCCTCTTGTGGACTTACCACATGTAACTAGACAAAATGCCACTTGCCTAGTGATTAACATGGTTTGAAAACAAATTTGAGTATTTTTTCTTAAGTTTAAGTCTTATTATTCTAGTGACCCATTATTCTACTATTAACTAGGTTATAATTATGAATATTTTTGTTTTTTTTTTTAATATGAGCTCTTTTATTCTTTTCTTTTTGTATATCTTACAATAGAAAATAAATTTTAGAGCTTTTTTGAATTATGGTCTTAGCCAAATGCCTATGTAATATTTATGTTGTTATCCCTCAGAGACAGACCTGGATCAGATCACCTGGTTATCATCCACGTACCAAGTTGCATAAAAACCGAGATATTCGAAGAGTTGCGACTCGAATCTCATCTTCAACTTCGAGAAGAAGAGACTCAACCTGGCGAGATCAGAGGATTTGGAATTCGCATAATTTAGTTGTGTTTGGAATCATGTTAGACCAAATCAGACCGATGTAATTTCGGCTCGGTTTAGTTAATCTCCCGATCATATGACAATCACATTGCTATTATTAAACCCCGGTTTAACATGGTTTACCTCAAATTTCATACTGTATTTGACTATGGTTTAAAGAAAGGCGATGAACTTTCCATAGGGGATGAGTACCCACGTGTCATGGATCAGATCAAGGACTCAAAAGCCCACAAAGCATATTTATTTTGTGAAAATGAATTAGTCTTAGCAATAATTATGTTTGGTTGGTAGTTGTTACTTCCAAGAAAAAAGGATGAGAACTATGCTTGACTTGCACTAAAGCTTTCTCTCATTACAAAAGACGTTAGGTACTTGATTATGAACCCAATCTAAGTTTTATTTAGTATTATACAAATCCATTTTCACTTTCCTTAAACTACTATGGTTGCAACTGTAATTTCTGTTGTATAACAAAGAAGATATCAAAGAGCGTGTAAGTCACGAGCTAACAAAGCGCGTGAGATGAAGAGGGGCGGCTAAAGATTGAAGAGTAAAAAGTTTTCATGGTCTGGAAACGACAACACACTTTGGAGAAAAAGCTAAATCACATATTAACATTTTCATTAATAATTAAACAAAGCCTAACGTGGCCAAGATAGCTAACACTTTTTGGAATCATTATTAGAGATAATGCAATTAACAAATCATGCGACCAAACGGATTTCAAGAGATAGGAATCATTTAAATTCTGACTCAAATATTTTTAATCTTGTACTGTACGTCTATCTTTCTTAAGAACTACATTCTTTCTTGGCTTTTAAATGTTATCATTTTGGTATTTTTCCTAATGTAAATTTTATAAAAATTTTAGGGAATTTAAGAATCTGAAATAGGTTGGAGGATTTCAAATTATAAGATTTCTTTTATAAATGTAAAATAGACAGAGAGCCAGAGAGGGTCTTATTCTGTGCTTTGGGTAAAGTGAAACTAATAAATTAAGGATATTTAATGAATAATTAAGCACTTAAGACAATAATTAACCAGAAGGAAAACTGGTACTGCTGCTCTCATGGCGATGCTGATTTGATGATTTCCCAGTAAAGTAAGAGACGGTGACGAAGACGAAGTTGAAGATAAAGATCTTACCATATACCTATTCAATTACACTCGCTGGTTCACTGATCTCTGGTTCACTAAAGAGACAAACTTTGTTTTTCAAGGACAAGGGAACAAGCAAAACTAATCTGTATTCTTTGTTCTTCGTTGCTTCATCTAATACTCAAAGGTTGGTTTTTTCTTTCTCTTTCTCTTTCTGTTAAATCTATCTATCTCTTTCCTTCTGCGTCTGTGTTTGAAAGGATTTGATTTTGATTTTTCTGTCAAAAGTTTTCCCCTTTTATTTCTTCGATTTCTTAGTGTATCTGTCTTGAGATTGGTGTTTACTGATTTAGAAACTCTTGCTTCAAAATTCCTTTCAAGTCAACGCCTTTTTGCCCAAAAGTGATGACGGGAACAAGAATTTTTCTTGGTCGGACTATTACTAATTTTGGCAAATCGTTGCGATCTCTGCAATCGTTTCTGGTTACCCAAGATAGTACGATCGAATCAGTTTTCGTTTTTGATTAATAAAAACATTACTTCAATTTAGAAACTTCCAGTCTCTCACTATTTCTATTCTGGGTCGTTTCCTCTTTCATCTTCACTCGAAGTATTTGCCCTTTAGGTTTCTCTCTGGATCTTCTTTTGTAATATCATCTTCTCTTTTGAATGCTATAGGTTGTTCATTGTGAGAATTAGCTTGTTTTTGAAGACGTTATGATGCATCAGATGAATAAGAAAGATTCAGTTACTCATTCCACTTTGCCATACCTGAATACTAGCATCTCATGGGGAGTTGTTCCAACCAATTCGATTGTCAATCGTAATGGTTCTGCTGAATCACTAAGCTTGAAGGTGGATGCAAGTCCTGAACATATGCATACCACAAAGCAAATCAGTTTTCAGGACCAGGATTCATCTTCAACTCAGTCCACTGGTCAATCTTATACTGAAGTTGCTAGTAGTGGAGATGATAATCCTTCTAGACAGATCTCGTTTTCAGCAAAATCAGGTTAGTTTTAAAAAGTTTCAGTTGTTTCTTATTCTTTCCGATTGTGAACACATTTTGAAAAGACAAAGGTTTCTGAATATGGTAAAGACTCTTGCTTGATGTTTTGACTTGATTTTAGTTGCTTATCCGAGGTTCGATTGTTGGGGTATATGTTTACTTCTCATGTCATTTACAAGAACAAAACATCTGTATCTATAGAAAAATATCATGTTCCTCTCCCATTTTCTCTATTTTTTTGTCTAGGATCTGAAGAAACTCAGCGGAAGGGATTTGCAGAATGTACTAAATCAGGCTCAGTGACAGGATTCTCGAACATTCACTTTGCTCCTGCACCGGTATTTGTAAATCTACTAAGCAAAATCATTAGCAATACTTGTGATGGTGGCTTCACATTGTATTTTATAATCACGCAGGCTAATTTCTCTTTTCATTATGCTGATCCACATTATAGTGGTTTATTAGCTGCAACTTACCTACCACAGGCACCGGTAAGTATAGCTTTCCCTCCATATCTATCTTCTTCTTTTGATATGTTTGCATTTAATTTGTTTATGCTATGATACAATCTCGTTATGCCTTGCAAAGAATTGAAATCCTCAAGTGTTAGATTGTTTTACTGTTTTATTCGTCAATCAATCTTATAAACTCTTTTGCAGACATGCAACCCCCAGATGGTGGGTATGGTTCCTGGTCGAGTTCCTTTACCAGTGGAGCTCACGGAGAATGAGCCAGTCTTTGTCAATGCGAAGCAATACCACGCAATCATGAGGAGGAGGCAACAGCGTGCTAAGCTTGAGGCTCAAAACAAAATAATCAAAGCCCGTAAAGTATAAATCCTTCCCATATGGGTCACCTCAAACAACACCATCTACATTGAATTGCATTGCTCATCTCTGGTTTTCTTGTTGCTTCAGCCATATCTTCATGAGTCTCGACATGTTCATGCTCTCAAAAGGCCAAGAGGTTCTGGTGGAAGATTCTTAAACACCAAAAAGCTTCTTCAGGCTGCTGCTAGAGAACAAGAACATAACAAGTTGGGCCAACGTGAAAACAGAGAGGTAAACATGTCTAGACTCGAAGCTCATATGCTACAGAACAGCAAAGACCGCAGCTCAACCACTTCTGGCTCAGACATCACCTCTGTTTCCGACGGTGCTGATATCTTTGGACACACTGAATTCCAGTTTTCAGGTTTCCCACCTCCGACAAATCGAGGCGTGCTTGTTCATGGTCAATCCAATGACATTCATGGAGGTGGGGAGATGCACCATTTCTCTGTCCGTACCTGAGACATTGGATCTTGGTGCTATGTTCATGTTCCCACCAAAAGGGGAAGTCATCCTTGGCTACTAGTTCGTTTCCTTGTTAGCGGTTACTATTTCACAGTACGTTTGTGTTCAACATCAAAAGACCAAGATCTTCACATTAAGTTTATGTTAAAACATCAAAAGACCAAGTTCTTTCACTTTCAAAATCTCGCTTGTCTTTAATCTTTTGCTGCCACGTGTATCTCTTGTATAAAACGAGTGATTTGGTTTTTTCTATAACTTTTAAGCTCTCTTTCTTTTTGTCAAAATTTAAGTTTTCAATATTTTATTTTTCATTTGTGTCGGCAATGAAGAAGGTTTCCAGATTCTGTTTGAATGTGATGAAGAAAAACAGAGATTCTGCTTCCAGTCTATTGATTCGTGTGAAGAGACATTCGAATTCATTGAAAAAAATTTACGATTTAGTTGACAATGTTTGTGATTATAATATATATATTATATATATATACTAATATAATATACTAATAAAAGCAAGATTTCGAGACATCTTAAGTCATCCAACTCATCTTTTTCAAACTCCTATCTTCTTGCCACATCACTCCTATCTTCTTGCCACATCAACTTTTGTTTTAGAAATTTTTTTATTTTTTAATTAAAAAAATCAAAAGACAATTATTATTTACTTAATAACTTTACTTACTATAATATGGGACATTCAAAAGTCTCACATCAAAATAAGGTTATATTACGTTTGTAATTTTATACTAAACCAATATATTGATTAGAAGTACTTAATCACATTACTTACTATAATATGGACATTCAAAGGTCTCACATCAAATTAAGTTATATTATGTTGTAATCTATACTAAACCAATATATTGATTAGAAGTATAATATAATCGTATTGTATGGCCAAAAATTATTAGAAGAGTTATCTAAATTACCAAACAAAAAAGAATATGATTCTTTTAAAAAATATGAAAAAAAATATTTTTTTGACTTAATAAACTATCAATAATCAGAATACCAATTAAAAATGACCAAAATTGATAAATAATATTTTACGTAATAAAACATAAACTTACATATTATTTAAAAATAATCAAACTAACTAACTTATCAAAATACTGCAATTTAGTGGTCAAGAAAAAAAAAAAAACTATTTTATTATAAATGACTCAACTTATATATAATACTACTACTTAGTTTTGATGTTCTAGCAAAATAAATTTTTTTTAAAGGATTGGTAGACGTAGTAGCGGTTACTAATTTCAAGTGCTTTTTTTCTTCTTCTAATTAGGTACTAATAATCTATTTAATGACTAACAAAAAGCAGTCACTTCAACTAAAAATATAACCAAACTTTGTTACCTTTTCAATTGAGGTATATTCAATGCTCTTGCACCTCAAAAACACACATACACCTTCCATACAAATAATAAACAAACTTTGTTACTTTTTTACCCAGAGAGATGATAACAATGAAGCACTAAAAACTAAAACTCGTGAAAGTTTAAAACACATTATTGGACAAACTTGCAAATTCCATATCAAAGTGTCAATGTACAACTTCCTAACTTCACGTTAAACTTTCACTGTCTCCCGTGAAAAATGAACGACGAGGCGTTCGGAATAAACAACCCCATATCTGCTGACTGTGCAATTCTTTCCAAGGCTCACATCCAAAACAAAATATCCGATGAAGACGTGAAGAACGAGAAGCGCCCCCGTCTAGACAACTAAACCAGCTTATTCACCTCACATTACAAGTTGTTTCTTTAATTTAATTTAAAAGCATTCTCAATGCTACAAGTTTTTTTCAATTTCATGTCCCCTTCCATACTATTCATAAGTTCCATCTAATTTCCCCTTTTTTGGTTTATGCAATTTGGATATTTCAATGACATAATTTTTATAAATAAATACTACTTCATAAAAGAAATATTCTTAAATTGTTCTTCAGATATTATTATAAGTATAGTCTTCCGTTAGGTATTGATGGAGTCAAACTAAAGGATGGTAGGCTAGTGCTTGCTTACAATACAGACTCAAGAGGTGTGCTCAAAGTAGGAGTTTCTTTAGACGACGGTGATTCTTGGACCAATGTTTTTAACGTTGGAGGAATCTCCGGGACTGGAGTTTTCGTACCCGGCAGTTATACAAGCTGGAGACGGTAGTATCCACGTCACTTACACATATAACAGGACACAAATTAAGGTATAATAAAGACAGTTAAATGTGATTCAACAGCAGAGAGGTTAACGAGTTTGGTTTCATTTCATGATTTCCATTCAATCAATTTGATTGGTTTTCATTAATTATATGCAGCATGTTGTGATAAAGATTGCGACATGTATCAATTCTAAGCCATACTGGAAAACACGGTGAAGCAGGTGGAGGGCACGACACTAATTAATGAGCAATTTGTGTCGATTTTCCTTTGTAATCTGATTATGAACCATTCATATTGAGTGTGACTTTCTTCTTACGGAAGAACAAAAAGATTGGTTTTCTTTCTTGTCTTCTACGTTATGAATTTATCTAATTGTGTCTTCCACATGGTTATCTAGAATCAAACTTGCAAGATAACCATTTCACACAAAAAATATATTCAAAGCCTTTAAATTTGCAATTTATAGATGAAATATTATTTGGAGGTAGAAAATTTTTTTTTTCTTGAAATCATATAAGTTAGATTTTTGCTTTTTTACCAATACGTGTATATTTTGGATTTATTGAAGAAAAAGATTCCTTCATTTATGGATTTATGCAAGACTTATTAAAATAATTGTAGACTAAGGTCCAAAATTAATTATGAAAGCAAATACTTCGTTGTCGGTATAGTTGGTTGTATTAAAATTTGGTTGCGACTTAACAAAGAATAAAGGCCAATTCATTGTATGTGAGTTAAAATTACGAAAAAATGAGCAAAAGAACATGTCGATTTCGAGTTTCCAAATTCGAAAATTTCATAATTAATTATCATTTATGCGTCATTTGTACCGTTACGTATCTATTTGTGAATTGATGGATTGAGAATATCATTAGAGAATATGTAATCTTTGATTATATTTGGTTCCAAATGTCGTGCTTACAAACGATTGTTGTTTAATGCCCATCACAAAATTCACATCTTTTTTATCAAAAGCATAAAAAAAAACGCATCGAATTAGTAAAAATTCTTCATCAATCTTAGAAAAACAATTAGAAGTGACTAAAATATAGTACTATGCTAAGTTAAATTTTTCCTCTTGTTATTACTACAAATAGTACAATGTAATAGAATTGTGATTTTTATGCATATTTTAAAATTGTGAACTATAACTCCGTATGACAATATTATATGCATATTGTAAAATTAGAATAAAGATTTCGACGAAAAAGTGAAAAGAAAAAAAAAAATATTACCACCTTATCATTTTAGTTAAAATTATAATCTTCAAACAAGTATCTATCAAATCAAAAACTCCCGCAAGTGGCATTTAGCCTAGTGGCAAATGGAAAGTCCACAAGAGATATGCGCACTTGCATATTCTGGGATCGAGTTCCCCTGCTTATATTTGCAAGAACTTGGCTAATAGACCGGCTATTTGTGGGTCAATGTTGACAAAAAAAAATCAAAAAAACTCCCTACCAAAAACACAAAAAAAAACTTACATGCATACATATTAACTTAAATGGAAACCAGTTATGTATATATATATATATTATATAACTGCTAAACATCTTTATATCTAGAATACACTTGAACTTAGGTGTAAATGATTTAGTACATAGTTGCTAAAAAGTTTATTTGCCCAGCGGATATGGTTTAGTGATAAGAGGACGGATTTGGAACATATGTTTCATAAATTCAATTTACTACCTATTTAAATATTTATAGTTGAGAGTTTATCTATGGGTTGCACTATAGAATCTGTAAATTTCTAAGTTACAAAACAGAAAATGTTAAAAATTATATTTTTCTACGTAATTAAAAGTTATATTTGTGTGTATATATA
>JAKUCM010010025.1:0-15731 GCA_023374145.1 Lepidium sativum | reverse complement strand
AGAGAGAGAGAACCCGCAATATATTGATTGCATACTCAATTCTAAAATTGTTCTTTACTTTGAATCCGATGCAAAATAACTTTTATTGGTCAACTTCCAATTCAGGAGAAATTCTTAAATTAGTTTCCCACGGAACCTTTTCATTATTGAAATACTATCGAAACAGTTGCTTAATTTAATGTATTAGTTTAATTAATTTGATTTTTAAGTAATATAGAAACATCATCAATTAGCTTTTATGAATATCCAAAATACCAAAACGTTGAAAATATATGCAAAACCAAAAGACATTAAGAAACAGAAAACATTGCAAATATTGTGGAAGACAAATTGATTTTATTTATTAAAAAAAAAAGAGTGTAGTGTTTTTGGTCGTCAAAAGAGTGTATTGTTTGATAAAGTGATTGGTAGTTTCACTTAAAATTAGAAAAACAAAAAAAAACATTTTGTTGACAAAAAATCACGTTTCTAAACTTTTATTGAAGGTTGTCAAAAAAAAGAAAAAACTTTTATTGAAGAGAAAGGCAGTGAACAATGCAATGTATAATATATACACTGTAGATAAAAATGAAAATAAAAAAGTAAAAGAGTGTGAATGAATAAACGTAATTGAAGAAGGAGAGTAGGAAGGAGAAGGTGAAGCGAAAGAGGTCCTTAAAGAGTTGGAGGCAGAAAAGCTGAGCTGGCAAATGAAGTAGGACCCAATTAGATTTGGGCATTTGAGTATTCGGGTCGGTTTTGAGTACTATTTGATTGGGTCCAGGAATTTCGGGTATAAGATTTTGGTACCCGTTTTGAACCAAACATTATTCGGTTCGGGTCCGGTTCTGACTCGGGTATACATTTTTTATATCTATTTAAGAATCGAAACAATTTCGGTTCGGTTCCGGTTCCGGTTCGGGTACGGATATAGTATTGTAAAAAAAATCGAGTATATTATATACCTAAAAGTACTCAAAAAATTATGTAATCAAGTATAATTTTGGGTATTCGGTTATATTTTTGGGTATTCCGGTATTTTAGGTATCCAAATACCCGAAATATTTAGGTACCCGTTCAGATAATCGGGTACCCCGTTCGGGTATCGGGTAATACCCGGACCCGATCCGATATTTACGGGTGTCTATAACAAAACTCAATTGTTACTTTTGCTTATATCCGAATTAAACCCGAACCTGAAATTTTGGATCGGTTTTGGATCGGTTTTTTGGATCCGGGTAAAATGCGTAGACCTATACCTATTGGGCTAATAACGGCCCATATTAAAATGTCCGCCGGTACAAAGACGGTGCCTGCCACCTGTACTTCTGAACGCGTTCTCCACGTGTCAGTCACACGTGCATCCAACTTTTCTAAGCCTCTGACTGCGAACATCGTATCATCATTCATCGCCTCACTATATTATCATCTTCATCTTTACAAATCCACTGCTCAATTACCCAGTTTTTGTCAGACTAATAATTCATATGATTAAATTAATGATTTTAATATTTAAAGTTTAATTTATTTTTCTAAAATTTAATAGATTAAATTTTATCTTATAAATTAAATTTTATCTATAAATTAAATTTTATTGATTCATTGTTGATAAAAATAAAAATCTAATGCCGAATTTTCCCAGCAATGGCCGGTGAATCAGGTAGCCGTCCTATAACGTGGTGATCTTAGCAAACTCCTATCTACTATTTCACCCAAATGTCACTCTCCTTTGTTTTTCTTTTTTTTTTAAGAAAAATTATAAACCACAGAAAGAATCTTCTATGTTTAAATAAATATGAATACAAAATCACGTTATTCCCTATGAAAATCAGTCACTTTCGAGATATTAACCACAAATGTTGGATTCTATGTATCATCATTGCGAGGAGGTTGTAGTACCGAAGAAATAAAAGATGTATGGAAAGGAGTAATCATTATGCCTGCTGTTTAATAAGTAAAATTATGACACATGTTGACGTAACATATTTAATTAGTTAGCAAAAAATGTAATAAGCAAAGGAAAGAAGAGAGAAGCTCAAACATTCACGTAACGAGATTTTGAAAATCCCATAAAATATTCATATGCCAATCGCAACTATATGATTAGTTTTTTTTGTCAATAAATAATCGTTAGATTGATAATAAGATTTGACCTATAGTCTAAATTCTTCAAATGAACTAAGATAAGATTTGAATCAACCACCTTATATCTAGTTAGATCAGACAAATCAACTATTTCCTGATAACTACAAGATTAGTTAAATTTCATATTTAAAATAAAAATTTAATTACAAAACTAAATTATATTAAAATATTATTATTTTTATATTTTAAGAGACTTTATAGAATTCTAATTATCTATTTCTACTTTCAATAACATATTCTTACCAATTTCTTAAAATTTTAAAATATTAAAAAAAATAGGAAAGAGAACAATTTGGGATTCTTATTTAAGAATTAAAAAAAAATATTAAAAAGGGGTTTTTACACATTTGTCACAATTTAATTGGTTCAATTTTTATTAACAAATATTTAAAATTAAATTTGTGTTAAAATGTTAAAATACTTATTTGAAAGTGCTTTTAGAATACCTCCAATACAAATGTTTACTTCAAGTTTTTTTAATATTATTAAAATTAAAAAATAAGAAAGGTGAAAAAGTAGAAGAAAAACGATTATTGAACAAGAGATTTTAGGAACGTTGTTTACCAAATGTTCAAGTTTTTTATTGGATAATTCATTTTAAAAACTAAAATTTAAATAAAACTTAAATTCGCCGAGGACAGATGACCTAATGGTGTAGTCACTTTACAAATCCTCAAGGCACCAGAGATCGAACCCCCTACTTAGAGTAGTAGGAGTGAGATTTAAAAGCCAATAGGCTAGTTGCTAAAAAAAAAACTTAAGTTCTTAAAAAAAATTATTACTGATTTATTATTTAGAAACTCCGGATTCTTGGAGGTGGTAAAAATTCTCAACATTTATCTCCGACACATTCTTATAGGTGAGCTCTTTTTTAAACCATTAAGTATGCTCTAACTACAGAAATAGTTTTTGTTGAAAAAAAATGAAACAAATGGTGTAATTACAATTACACCCTTTTAATTAAAAAAATAAAAAATATATCTCGTTCTTCTCATTTTCTTCTCTTTCTTTTTATTTCTCGTCTTCTTCCTCTTCTTCTTCCTTTTATTATTGCCGTCCTCGCCGTCTTTTTCCTCTTCTTATTTCCTTTTATGGGTTTCTTGATTTCGTATGAATGAGTTTGAGACCAGCCCATGAAAACATCCAAATATCTCAGAAACCAGCCGTTGAAACCATAATCCCACTGTTGGATCTAAAGACCACTGTATCATGAAGCTTCCCGCAAAATTTTACTCAGATCGGAACACGTTTAATGGTTCAAACACTATTTTGAAAATGACCCGACAGAACATAATACACTAGAATTTCTAACTCCACCAAGCTCAACCAAGATCAGCGAACAGCCATGAAAACATCAAAATATCTCAAAAACCAGCCGTTGAAACCATAATCCCACCGTTGGATCTGAAGAACACTGTGCCACGAAACTTCCCACAAAATTTCACTCAGATTGGAACACGTTTAAAGGTTCAAACACTGTCTTGAAAACAGCCCGATGAAATATATTACATTAGAATTCAGTTACGTGTAGTAGAGTTCATTTTTAGTGTACTAGAGTTCAGTTTAGTGTAGTAGAGTTCACCCATAGTGTGGTAGAGTTCAACCAAACTCTACTTAGTGGGGTAAAGTTGATCCTTACGTGACAGATTTCATTAATGACATTTTTGTAAATACTTTTTTACTCATTCGGAAAGAGCAAAATGGTATATATAAAAATTAAAAAAACTATTGTAATAATTTACAAACATTTGCTCTATTTCAATAATTAACATTTAATTTTGCTTTTATCTAGCAAATCACCCTTAATTTTTTTCTTTTTAGTTTTAAAACCATTAATTATTTCTCCTTACATAAAGAGAATATTTTAAACATTATACTCCTTGTTATGAACGAGCTAGGTATGACACCCTAACTCGAGATGCCTATGTCCGGATTCGATTCAGTTTGGTCATGGGCGGACCAAACACTTAGTCAATTTTTGGTTCATTCTTTACTTAGTCGTTTTCGAGTTTTTGACAGTTTTATAAGCCCAAAAAACGTATGCATAAATCAATTCAAGAGGTTCTAGTACAACAAGTTTGCTAGAATTTTTAAATTATATGTGTCTAGACCTAGTTTATCCCAGTCTTATTCCATCCTTCCTCCTTCTCGCCTCGATCTCGCTCCTACTTAGCCACTTTCACGGTCCTTGGGTAAATCACCTACAATCACGCAGATTGGGTAAGCAAACGAATTTGCTTAGTGAATCGGTCATTTCGTCCCACTAGGCCAAACTAGAAACGTATCAAGCAATAACACAATCAAGTCAGAGAACAACATTATTCATGCTCAGAATCCAACATTATTCATGCTCAGAGTCTGATATGCTGCCTAGGCTACCCGGATTCACCCGGATCAACCAAACAACCATCATGAACGGAAAACAGTCATCTTTCATCCAATCAATCACGCAATCCTAACCCTTCTATGACTTAATCCCACTATTGCCCAAAACGAACCCAGAATCACCTCAATGGTCCCGAAAACTCATCTTTGCCTTAGCATATTTCTGACACCTCTTGATGCGATTTCCAATCAGGTTCTCGGATCCGGTCTTGATCGCTCTCGACCTGTTCTTCCCCTTACTCGAATCGATAAAAATCGGCCTTAGACCTCTTTCGCAAGGAATTCCGATTTTACTTAGAGTTTTTCGTGAATTTTTCTGGGCAGCGGCGGTTTTTAGCTCTATTTATAGGGTTTTGGGTGGAAAACCCTATCCCTAATTCGCCCAGGATGGGCCAAATTCAAGCCCACCTAAATTGGATCAAGTCCAACCCGCAGGACACTTATGTCCTGGACCAACCCATGAACGGCCCCAACCACTTCCCACTATTACTCCCTCAGTTCAGACACATCACTCCCTGTTCGAACACACCACTCCCTGTCCGAACACTTCACTCCCTGTCCGAACTCACTACCCGTTCGGACACTGTCACTCCCTTGTCCGGACACTGTCGCTCCCTTGTCCGAATATTCATGGACCTTGTCCGATTTTCTCACTGTATTGTCCGAAATTTTAGAGACTTGTCCGAATTTCCCTATGTCTTGTCTGAATTTCCCTATGCCTTGTCCAAATTTTGAGGGACTTGTCAAAATCCTTATTCTCTTGTCCGACCTGATTTCCCGACCCATCTTCCCTTTCCCTCGGACCCATTCGGAATCACCCGAAAGGTCCTTGGGACACGGGCGTTACACTAGGCCTAACGGGAAACTAATAAATTGAAGATTAATCAGAGAGTATTCAGGAAGTAGCGTTTTTACTGTTTTAATGTTTTTAGACATGTGTTTTTTTTGTCTAACGGTAGATTAGTTGGGCCACATGCCGGCCTAGTAGCCAAATTCCTACATAATGTAGGCGGGGAAACTCGATCTCTGGTTGTGTAAATGAACTGGCTTAAGTGGACTTACCGCTAGCCACTAGGGTAGGAGCCATTTACATTTACATGTTTTAGACATGTTTATATCCGTAAAACATCAAAAATAAAAGCTCTTAACTTATAATTAATACATACATGAATTTAAAATTAATAGAAAACTTGCGGCATCTTCTAAAAAAGAGATTTGATCAAACAGAAGTGTTTGACGAGTCAAGGGGGGGCCTTCAATTATAAGGAAAACAGGTATCTAATTACGAAACTGTGTTTCATTAAACTCTTATCACAGAAGGTTCATCAGAAATTTGAAGGATTACGGATAAGCCTCTGACTTTGAATGAGAGCCGACCAAAGAATCTCAAAGTCATGGTCTGTCTTTTTCAAGACAAAAGTCAGACATTACGAAAAAGGCTTCAAGAAAGACTCGAATTCAGGTCTCGAGAGAACATTGAGAAAGCCTCCTTCATTGGCCACTGGAAAATTTGGTTCAATGACTCAGGCGCTTGAAGTTTGACACCATTCTTTGATTGCGGATCGAAGAGCTAGATTTGGAACCAAGCTCGTGTTAGGAAGCCTTGCATTTGTCAATGGAGAAGTCCTGCCTCCGCTCTCAAACCACCCACTTATAGCTTCTCTTTCATAAGTATAACCATCTGCTGCTACATGTGGATCCTCCATTACCTCCTGCAAATGTCACAACATATATATCTCTCAATAGTTATAACTTTTTTATCATTCGGTTTTTCATTGATCTTGCAATGTTTCTTACCAGTCTAATGGGACAGATGAAGTACTCAGGCGGTTTACGGTTCGAGGAGGAAGAAGATGCTTCCTCTTCGTTGTCCTTACTCTTCAGCTTTGGTAATCCTAGCTCCCTCTTCAACTCTTCGTGTTTATCTCTCAGTCTGCTATACTTGCCTTGAAGCTTTCTTATCACCTTATTAGATTTATCTATTTGGTTCTCGGATTCTGATCTCATCTTGTCAAGTTCTTTTTTTGCTCTACTCAGTGCCTCTTCTGTTTCTATCCTTAGATTCCACTCCTCGTAATACAGACTTTCAGATTGTTCAGCCTACATTTTTAGTTATTGAAAGAGTTAGATACTTTTTGATACTTCTAAGCTAGAGAACATGTTAAGAGGAACTTATATACCCTCTTGATTGCATCTTTCGCAGCTTTTACAGCTTCTTTACACAACGACGCCTTAAAACATGCAGCTTCGTCAGCTTCTTTACGTTTAGACTCCTGGTAGCGTGCAACTTCTTCAGCTTCTATACGTTTAGACTCCTGAAAACGTGCAGCTTCTTCAGCTTCATTACGTTTATACGCCTCAAAAAGTACAGCTTCTTCAGCTTTTTTACGTTTAGACGCCTCAATATGTGCAGCTTCTTCAGCTTCTTTACGCTTAGATGCCTCAAGACATGCTTTCTTTTTCAAATCCTCAGCTTCTTTGACGGTTACTCGGATCTGATCATCATCTCTAGTTGTACTTGAGCTTGGAACACTTGTAGTTTCTCTAGGTATCATCTCGGATTG
Source organism: Lepidium sativum (assembly GCA_023374145.1). Classification (NCBI taxonomy): domain Eukaryota; kingdom Viridiplantae; phylum Streptophyta; class Magnoliopsida; order Brassicales; family Brassicaceae; genus Lepidium; species Lepidium sativum. Next base: position 8,658 of record JAKUCM010010025.1, on the reverse strand, counting down.
GCTCACAGAACTTAACGATCCAGATTCAAGATACAAGTTATATCCTCTTCTAGCTTCCCTGCAACAATTTTATACAAAGAAAACACATGTGTAGTGTCACTTTTTGTCTCACAAGCATAACCCAAAAGCCATACCTAAACAATATGACTAAATGTAAATTAGAAGCTATCATAAATAAAGATGAAAAATTGACTTAAAACAAATTGGTCAGACCTTGAGCATATTAGATATCCTTTGCAGGTAAACCATATGTGACAAGTTGCAGGTGCTTCATTACGAATGTAAATAGCTTTCTTAGACTGTAGATCTCTCATATTCCTGCAAAATTGAAGCTTTAGTTCATTGACGAACCTGTATTTGAGATAACAACAAGTCTTAAGTCTACACAAATGAACCACTTACATTGAATAGTGTCTATCAGCTGCTGCTCCCATGACAAGTTTCTTAACTCCACGCTCAGTTATCAATTGGATAAGACCTTTCTCTACAGACTCCTTTTCGATACATATCTTCTCTGCACTGACCTGATTCACAATTTGATAGAAATTTCAGAAACAAACATCTCTTTTTCAATCAAAACATATGTATAATAAGTAAACATACCTTCATATGGCTGCATATATGAAGGTACTTTTCCAAACCCTTATGTGCTTTTTCTTTCTCTTTATGCATTTGAACTGCAGAAAACAAATTTAACCAAATATCTATCCACAAAATGATTGCTAAGGGGATAAAGTTACTTACGAGCTGAGTTGTGGATCAATTGAACATAGACGATGCAAAACTGTTTGCCTCCGGTGTTCTTTATTGCCCAAACGAGACTAGATCTGCTCTCGAGATCTTTACCTGTCACTGCTACATAGACTTTCTCAGCCATCATGGTCTCTCTCACGGTAATTGCGGTTGAATTAGCATAATCTCTGCCACCAAATCTTAAAGAACCAGTCATTGTCACTGTTTCTTGGATCGGAATCTTTAGTGTCATTGTGACTCCTGTTCATATGAAAGAAACAAACAACAAACCAAATATTTGCAGATTTGATTTAACGCAGTAGTTGATAAGCCAAGATATTCAACTCCCAGAGAACATATTTATAGATAGACAAAGACTTTCAATTACTAGACAAGCACGTTACTTAACCACGAATTCACCTTACCACAGAAGTTCAATCATTTGCATTAAAATAATGAAGAATTCATTTCCAATAAGCAGACACAAGAATTTTAAGCGATAGTTTCTGTTTCTGTCAAGAATAATGTCGACATTTCGATACTTTAGTCATAAACAAAGACAATCTCAGGAGTCCTTGTTGACCTCAGCTCCTACATTCTTCATGTGTTATTACAGTTATGACCCTGAGAGTCAACTGTTGTTTAACGACCTGGTCTCTTCTTTAACCGCGTATCCTAGGCTCGAAGTGCTTAATCAAGATCATTGAGCAAACTATAGCTAACTTGTCTCAGTAGGAGAGCAAGTCTTATACGATTTATTTAAATAATCTCGACCTCAAGCCAAGAATGTAAGAAAGGCCTTCCAATATAAGGAAAAAAAGTGTTTAATTACAAAACCGTGTTCAAGTAATGTTCACATAAGTTTCATCAGAAATTCATAGAATAATGGATAATGCTCTGACTTTCAATAAAAGCCGACCCGGCCAAAGAATCTCAAAGCGATTGTCTCTGTCTTTATCAAGATAAATTCAGACATTACAAAATTGAGATTAAAATTTGGGATATGAATAGAAATTATATCTCAGACCTTCTTCAGGTTTTATGTCGTCCAAAGCTTACCTCAACGCCAGTTATAAGAGAATTTTTATTACGGTTATACCCCTGAGAGTCAACCGCTTCTTAACGACCTCATCTCCTTTCCCGCGTGATAAATTTAATGGGCCAGTATAATGTTTATTTTTCGGCCCATAATAATTGCTGAGCCGTAATAGGTCGGCCAATGGTAACAATTTTTTTTGTCAACGATAGATTAATTGGGTCACAACTGGCCGCCCCAGTAGCCAAATTCCTATATAATGTAGGCAGGGGGACTCGATTATTGGTTGTGCAAATGAGCTGTTTTAAGTGGACTTGCCGCCAGCCACTAGGCTAAGAGCCATTTGCCAATGGTAACATTTTTTTTTTTTGTCAACTGCAGATATACTATATATTACGAAGGTTACACGGAATCACTCGCTTCTTGTCTTCCTGAACGAGCAAGACAATCCGCCTTATGATTCAAACGTCTCGGAACAACGGATAAGGTAAAACTATCGAAAACAGAACTGAGCTTACAAAAATCCTCCTGGAAGGGGGAAAAGGCCGGCCAGTCCTATGGATGATAAAAGATCTTCTGTACCATCTCGCAGTCCGTAAATACCTCCACCTCCGTAATATCTTTTGCTACTAGAGATTCCATCGCCCATAAAACTGCTTCCACCTCGGAATGCAAAGCTGAGAGACGCCGATGGACTCCACAAGCCCCCATGAGACAACCTTCCACCGAGTCTGGAAAACAGAACCAACCGAAACCAGTGATGCAGTCTGTGTTCTTCCAGAATGCGTCCACATAGCATTTATAGCCCGTGAACTTATGATCAGTTGTGGATGGATACACGAAAGGGGACTTTGGCAAGATTTGATTCTCTCTAACACAAGAGGTAAGATCCTGCTCAAAACTTCTTGCTCCCAACCATTCCTTACGGTCCGCTCTAGCTTGAAGGATTATATTTCGGGGATCAGATGCCTTGTTTGAAAAGCAATGTTCGTTTCTTGCCTTCCACAAAGCCCAGATTATCCATGGATATGTTCCACTGTCGTCAGTATCCGGTTTATACCAGAATAGATAAGCGAGATTGGCCCAGAGAGATTCGGATGGGAACTGCCTGGGCGCTAACGGAATTGCTGATAATGCCCATGTTTGAAGAGCTGGAGGACACTCGAACAGAGCATGATTTATGTTTTCATTCTCAGAGCCACAACGTGTACAATGGGTATCACATGGGATGCCTCTCTTGGCCAAGTTATCTTTCACGGCAACACATCCTTGAACTATTTGCCAGAGGAAATGTTTGATTTTAGGAGAACAAGCCAGACTCCAAATTTTCTGAAAAAAGTCCTGAAAATTTGGACCTAATTTTTGATGGGTTGAAGACACTTGGTCCGCTTCAACACCATACCCCGATTTGACAGAGAATTTCCCAGTCTGATTGTAGTGCCAACCCTAGAAGTCTGATTTATACGATCGTGGAATCGGCATACCCAAGATTAGCTGTGCATCCTCAGAGTCGAAGTACTGATTTATCAACACTTCTTTCCATGAATGTGTACGATGGTCTATAAAGTTATCTACTGTCATGTCTGGAAATAAAGTAATACTGGTCATTCGAGCTGGACGAGGTTCATTGTCTGGAATCCATGGATCCTTCCAAATACGAATCGTCTTACCATCTCCAATGCGCTTGATCAGCCCTTTTAAAATCAGAGGTCTAGCTGATAGTAAACTGCGCCATCCATATGAGGGTGAAACAGCTGATTTTGTCGTAATAGGACAGGCATTATGATAATATCTTCCTTTCATTACTCTTGCCAAGAGAGAAGTAGGTGTTTCAAGTAATCTCCAAAGTTGTTTTGCTAGTAGTGCCGAATTAAAAATTTCTAAAGTGCGGAAACCTAATCCTCCATCGGATCTTGGTAAACATAACTTTTGCCATTTTTTCCAGTGAATGCCTTTTGAAGTAGAGTTGTTGGACCAGCAAAAATTAGCTATTGCCGAGTTCAACTTGTTTACCACCCCTTTAGGTAGTCTGTAACAAGACATTACATAAGTTGGCAGAGTTGTAAGAACTGATTTTATCAAAATCTCTTTCCCCATTTAGGACAAAAATTTAGATGACCAACTATTCACTCGTTCTTGTAATTTCTCCTGGACAAATGCAAAAACCTTTGTTTTTGACCCACTCATATCCTCCGGGAGACCTAAATAGGAATTCATTCCCCCAAGTTTCGAGATCCCTAGAATCTGTTGTATCTCGATCTTATGTGAGTCTGGTACAGCATAACCAAACTGTATAGACGATTTGGCAAAGTTTATATGTTGTCCCGATACCATCTCATACTCCTTAAGTATCCTAAGTATAATCGAAGCCTCACTAGTTGTGGCCTTGCAAAAGAAAAGAGTATCATCCGCAAAGAGAAGATGAGACACCCTTGGACTACCCCGTGCAATTGAGATACCCGTAAGTTGTCCTCCTACTTCGGCCTGCTTCAATTTAGAAATCAGAAACTCTGTGCATAGCAGGAAGAGATATGGAGATAAATGATCCCCTTGGCGAAGTCCCCTACGAGGCAGTACTCTGCCCTGAGGAGAACCATTTAAAAGAATGGCATATTCCACACTCGTGACACAATGCATTATACAACGTATCCATTTCTCACAGAAGTCCAGTTTACTAAGTAAAGCTTTAATAAATTCCCATTCAACCCGATCATATGCTTTACTCATATCCGTTTTAACGGCCATAAATTTTCCTTTAACTGCCTTATTTGTTCGAAGACTATGGAACATTTCTTGTGCAATTAAAATATTATCTGATATTAGTCTCCCAGACATGAATGCTGACTGCGTCTCACTAATCAAATTTGGGAGTAATTTCTTTAACAGAAGACTCAACACTTTTGAAATTATCTTGTAACTCACATTGCAAAGACTAATAGGCCGAAATTCTGCCATTCTAGTTGGACGAGGAAGCTTAGGAATCAGACAAATATTTGTCTTATTTAAGCCTCTTTCAAAAGTCCCTTGTGTCAAGAAATTATTAACTAAGGTAACTAGGTCATCCTTTATCGTCTGTCAGGATGTCTGGTAGAAAAGGGCTGTCATTCCGTCTGGCCCAGGTGATTTACCAGGGTCCATCTCAAATAGAGCAAACTTAACCTCTTCTGCTGTCGCCCGTAGCATTAGCCTCTGATTATCTGTTTCAGTGACTATGGAGTCTATAGTGTCAAGAGGAAAATTAGTTGTACCATTACTAGAAAACAAGTCTAGAAAATAAGCCGATGCTTCTGATTTGATATCTGCATCCTTTGTGAGCCAAACATCGTCCTTGTTTAATAAGCCAACTATACGATTTTTTGCTCGACGTTGTTTAGTAGAAGCATGGAAAAACCGAGTGTTTTCATCCCCTTCCCGGAGCCATTTAATCCGACTCTTCTGTTTCCAGTACAATTCCTCCTCAGTATAAGCCTGATACAGCCTCTTATTGGCCTCTTGCAAAGCTACAGTATCAGTAATATTGCTACTCTTATGGTCCTCTATCACCTTCCTGAGTTCCTTAATTTTATTGTTTTCAGTTGGGAAAAAAGTTTTCCGCCAGTAAGAGATTTCCTTCCGGCAAGATTGTATTTTTCCCATGAAGTTTGTTTGACTACGACAGTTAGATCCTTCCCAACTCCTCCTAATTATGTCATTTAATCCAGGTTTGTAAATCCACTTTTTATCGAAAATGAACTGTTTTTTTGGTGATTGATCTTGACCCCTAAACCGTCCTAATATCGGCCGATGATCAGATCCTATCATTTCCAAGTATTCCAGAACAGACCGAGATAGTATGTCATGCCATTCACTGTTCCCATAGGCTTTGTCAAGGACACATCGTATTATACCATTATTTCGAACCCCTCGCCAGGACCACTGGTTACCTAACTGGGGGAATCCTATCAAATTACAAGCCCGTAGCATTTGGTTGAAATGTGTAAAGGAGCTCGATCGTCGCAACGAACCGCCTAACTTCTCATGGTTTCCAGTTAATTCATTAAAGTCTCCTATAACTAACCAGGGTAAGTTTCGGAGAATGCCCATCCGATTTAGTCTTTCCCAGACATAATCTCTCTTATTTTGAACCGGTTCACCATAGAAAAATGTAATCGCTGATCTAGTTCCCTGAATATCCAACGAGATATCTATCATATTTGTATCTTTATGATTAATGGATACATTATATATATTCAAATAAAAAAGTGCTAAACCCCCGCTGGAACCTGACGGTTCAACTGTGGATAATAACTCATAACCTAGATGTAATTGGATTTTTTCTAGAAAAGAATGATTATTTTTAGTCTCAGAAAGGAATAAAAAATCAGGTCTATATTTTTTCCAGAGATCTCGCAAATAGTTAATTGATATTTTATTGCCTATGCCCTGGCAATTCCAACATAATATGTGTCTAACAATACCCTGAATGCTCAACAAATAGGTCATTTATATCACCTCCTATGCTGCCACTTAGCGTACTTATACAACTGGTCACAAGTGACCCCAGATTGTACAAATCCCCAGACCGAGAAATCAGTGTATATATAAATTTTTTAAAATGCAACAATCTATTGCTAGGCCATATATTGGGGCCGTGTGTCGAATTGTAAATATATAAAGATGTTGAAATAGAAGGCTTTAGCCCATTTGGTACAAGAGAGGCCCATAATAAATCCAACATGAGATCCAAAAGGTGTCCACTTTGTATGAAGTGGCCCAATACTAGTGAAATGAAAACGTTTAGATTAATTAAAAGGTGCAAAAGCAACAACTGCAAAAAACACAACATTTCAATCCGAAAAGTAAAACAACGTTTCTTAGTAAAACCACTTCTCTTTTGACTCATCATATCACTGAATCATTTGGTCTTCATCTGGATCCAATGAAGTGGAGCTGATCAACTTAATATCTCGGCTTACGGGGCGTGGTGACCTTGCCGCTAAGGCTAGCATCTTCTTACACTTTATCCCTTTAAGTGGTGTAGCTGGCCTCGAGTTTATTTTAGTCTTTCTAGTTGGAGGTTTCTGATATCGGCCTTCTTTGCATTTCTGCAAACGCATAGCCAAGGTCGCATGTGCTTTCGCCATCTCGACTTTGGTTAGATCACTAGCTTGCACCACAGCAGCTTCAAAAGCCAATGAATCGAGATCGTTTTCCAGGATATCTTCTTGTTCAGCTTCACTATCAAAAAACTCATTCATAGTGTTTTCATTACCTAATGTTGAAATTGGATCCTGAGTCTGATCCTTATTGTCTGGTAGTTCTTGGCTTGTGACAGTCTGAGTGGGAGAAGCTTTGCATTCATATTCCTCCTGAAACAAGGGTCTCCGAACTTTCTTGGCTGATTGAATATCCCTTGATTTTCCCTTCATCAGCACTGATAATATCTTGGTCTGTCGATCATTAGATCTGGCAGACATGACGAGCGTTTTTGGCTCCTTCTGCACCTCGTAACTGTTTCAGCCCTTTGGGATGTGCCAATGTTGTGGATTTTCCTCCTGATACTACCCCTTTAAAACTGCGATTTCTCACAGTCAGCCCAGTCTTACTCTTAGAGGATTTGAGAAAAATTGGTACCTCTTTTTTTGCTTGTAGCACACATCTGCTGCGTGTGTCATACGGTGACAAAGTGAGCAGAATCCTTCTAGTCGTTTGTAAATCAAACATTATCTTAGACTCCGTACCTTCTTCGAATTCTAAAATGGAGGAGAAAATTAGAGGTTTAGAGCAAGGTAGATTTATTAATACCTTACCCTTAGTTATGTCAATCTGAAATGATCTCTCCAATAGATCCCGCAACTAATTTGTAGACCTCTTCTACTCTGTACTCAAAAGGCACCCCGTGATCCGCATCCAAAGGCTGATATAACTGGGGTAGGTCAGCATCCGCCAGTGCTTTCCACCGGTACATAAGTCACCATCCAACCATCAAAATTAGTCGAACCATACTTCAACACTCCTTGCAAATCTGTCTCAGAATCAAATTCAAATTGAAATCTGCCATGACACAAATTGAGACCATGAACCTTACTCACCAGTCCCCAAAATTGAGGCATCGCGGAAGATGAATGTGTCCACATTCTGTACTTGTGGATTCAAACATCTTCCCATCAATACCTTTGAGCTCCTAGCTAAGAGATCAGCATTGTTGATCTAGGGATTTTAATCTTCAGCCGAGCTGGAGGAGAGACTCCTCCACACCTTTCCGAGTGAAAACTGTTTGAGACATACTCAAAAACAAAAGATAAGAGAAAGGATTTACTATCTTGATCAAACAGTAAAATGACCAGAAAGTGATTGTGTTCTCCTTCGAAACTCTGGCCTCTCTTTTATATAGTTTGCTAGGTTAGATGGTACTATCTCTAAAGATTCTGACCTAGTCCAAGAAATCCACTGAGATAACAGATTTTGGCAAGAAGCAATTAAATAGAATGGTTGCTGCCAACTATGGATATACTCACAGAGGTAGCAAAGGAAAATAAACTTTAATGTGAGAATATTCTCCAATATTTCCGATTTTGAATTGATAGGGTCTTTATCCCAGACTGAGCTTAACGAACATTCATTCTAGTGCCTCAGAGCCTCTCAAGATTAGCAGTCTTAAAGCCCAAATCTGACCACCACTTAACCTAGACCAACCCCTCATTTTCAACAAGAATTTACCACAGGAGAGAATACCTTGTGCAAGTTCGCATACCCAGGAACACCATATGATCCCTTGCTGGTAACATCTACAATCCTTTTTCCAACGATAATGTTCTGCAACAAATTCAAACCGCTTAACATTAACCAACAAAGATTCCCCGATTCCAAACCCGACATTCGGGTTATCATAATCAGAAAAACATCCAACC
>JAKUCM010010024.1:0-15736 GCA_023374145.1 Lepidium sativum | reverse complement strand
GACCTGACACCGCCTCAAGGCTGAGAGCAGTTGCAACTTCACTGAAGTTTGGAGCTTAACGAATGAATTAGAAGTGATGCAATTTGGTTTCATGGTCTTCCAAATTCCAATAAGAGCATGCTCTACCCTTTTCAACTTCCAAAGAAAGTTGAACACTCTCAGGTATTTAGACAAAACAGACTCAGTAAACACGGTATCTAATGGAACCCTTGCCTCATATTCCAATGAGAATACATCCCAGCCCCTGTCTCCACTGCCATGAGGCATCATCTTTACCCTCAATCTGTCTAACATGTCACGGTCATCATACTGCGCATTAGATGCTCGTATAGCAGTCTCAAGAAACCCAGCTAGCTCAAATGAACTAATATTATTGGCTGGTTCAGAAAGTTTAGGTCCTACGATATCCATCAAGTACTGGACAAAATCACCTTGACCAAGAAGTAAATAACGTTTAATCGCAAGACAATGGTCCTTAAATTTATATCTCGTATATAGTACATCCAACAAATGCTTGTCGATTCTCTTTGCTGCCTCGGTAACAAGGTGTTCAAGAGCATCTGTCTCACCATATCCCAGACCTCCTCGCCTAGTCGTCGTCCCAGAGGCAGCTGCTGCTTCTGAAGCTGCATCAGCCCACCCATGATCATCACAGCAAACACGAAGAAAGTTTATAGATTTCCCAGTTCTCAGAATATTTTGAGCTAGACTTGGTGAAATAAAAGACGGAAGCATCCCTGGGTGGAGCTTATAACCTTCTCTCCAAAGCAAATCGACTTTAACAGGCTGGCCTACGATAAAGAATTCACCAAAAGTATCTTCCAACTCCCCTTCTAGAACCCAACTTCTCACCATTTCAAACAGCGGAGAACACACACATCGAAGCAAATTCATCATAAACTCATGAACAAGCGGATCGCCGTGCTGTGCATGCAAATGGATAGCACCAGCCATTGGTCCACCTCTCAAAACTTTACACTTGTCAACCAAAACTGCCATCAGTCTCATTTTCACCATGGCTCCGCAAACCATACAGACAGCCTCCTCAAGGAAAGGTAATTGTTTGAGCTGGCTGATTCAGAAACCAAAGGAATAGGATTCATGGCCTGCGCTTCAAGTACAGCCAACAACTTATAATAATCAGAGAGCTCATCTTGCAATGCTGCACAAAATGCTTGCCCAACAGTTCCCACCTCTTCAGCTGGAAACCGATCCATACTCTCAATTATAAAAGTCTTAACCTTTCTAAACAACCAGCCAAGCTCCGAGAGCATACGGACCATGATCCTTGTAGCTCGAGGCACCTTAACAGAATCCTGTACAGCATAACCATCTATTTGGCTGTTAAATTTCACATATTTCCCATCAATTCCTTGGCAAGCGTACAAAACATCTCTCACCAGAACCTCCTCCGTCACTTCATTCTCTTCCTTAACCAAAGTAGCATACTCTCTAAACGCAATATCCCGCAAATTGTCAGGGTCTTTACTAACCAAAAGAACCCCATTACTCCAATCCTTCTTCTTAGCCTCTCCACCGCGCAAAGCGGTATCACCGAGCCCCAAATTGGGTAACAAAACGGGCGATTCAAGGCCATTTATAGCCGATTTACAATCTTCAGAAACGATTTTAAGCAAGTAAAGGAGAGCCCATTTATTGTTGACACTACCTGGACCAGTTTTGGAAGCAAACTTGGTGTAGAGATCGGCAAAAGCAAGAGCGTCAGAGGACTTACCCTGAGTAGCGAGACGACGTTTGAGAGACTCAGCGATGGCAGTGGCGTCAGGGACAATGGAGGGATTAAGGCGGCTTGAGAGAATGCGAAAGGCATAACGAAGGGTTTTAAGGAAAGCGGGAGAATTGGGATCGAGATTAGGGGTTTGAGGGTTTTGAGAAAGAAGGCGAAGAACAAGCTCCTGTACTAGATCTGCAGCTTTGTGCTGATCGTCGTCTTCCATCAAATCACACTTTTGCTTTCTCTTCTTCGATTTTCAACTTTTGGTATTATCCTCTCTGTCTCTCTTTTTCGAATTTGATTTTTTGAATGGAAACGAATTTGCAGAGTGACTGCAACGTCAATACAGTAGAGATGGGCTCTTTTGACTCCTCGGCGGGCAAAATAAAATATGTTGAAATCCAAATATATTCTCTAAATATATAAGAAATTCCAATCTATTTATTTATTTTCTTTTTACTCAAACTAATTTTTAGTTTGTATTCATTATAGATTTCATTATGAACCACTCGGATCAGAGTTTACAATAGAACAATCACTTGGCAACAAATCTCTAATACTACGAACAAATCAAATATGTTATGTGATTCGATAATCTTGGCATGGATTCTTCTTCGTTCTTACAAAATGAAGAAGAAGTGGACACTTACTTAGATTTGTCTACTTAAGAAGCAACAAAATTATGGATTTCATTTTGTATCTAACAACAAAGAACATTTTTAGACACAATATTTCGTTAACCCCAAAAAAGGAAACAAGATAAGCTAGTAACTATCAATTTATTATATTTTTTAACTAATTTAATTGAGATGTATGTTTCTTTTGCTACACTCAGATTGCTACCATTCTTCACTTAGATAACAAACCAAAAGTGTAGAAATTTTGGTTCTATAATTAGTTAATAACTCTAATTCTTCTTATATCTTCTATAGTTTTCTGGCTATAAATTAGTCAACTGAAAAGTCATCAAGATTAAGGTATTATTGCTTCAAAGACAAGCGAGTTTGTAATATTAATAACACACTTTTGCAAATCTACCAACTGATTAGTGATTTGTAATGACAATCCTGCTTTTTCTTAAGTGCCGCTTCTTCTACTTAATCACTCTATGTCTACTTAATCACTCTCTGTCGACGGCAAAGATATGAGAACTCCTATCTAAGAAAATTTTAATCTCTTATATATAAACCAAATCTCTTATATACAAACCTATTAATGAAACTTGATATTCCCAAAATATCCTTAATGAAAATTACCCTAACTAATTTTTTTTTTTAAAAATAAGTCTTCTTCTCTCTCATCTCTCTCTTCCCCTCCCTAAACTTCTTTCTCCTCCTCAATCGGGCTTCATTCTCGGCCCGCCGGGGGTCTCGACGCCGCCGGCTCCGACGTGCACCGCCGCCTCTCCTGCCATTGTCGTCGTTTGTTAATCTTCATAGCTTCATTGTTGATTTGCCTCTCCACTTTGGGCATAAGAAGGTCAATTGCAAATTGAATTTTTAAGCTTGAAATTGATAATTTTTGCTTTCGTTATTTGGTAGAATATCGGTCGAATAAGACTTAATATTGGTAACATAGACTGGGGCTAGACTGAAACATAGTGCAATTATAGATTTAGAAGTTAGAAGTGCCCAAACGAACGAATCTGAGTTGATAACAGTTGGTTTCTGCGATAGTTAAACTAGTATAACTAGAATCAGTTATACAGAACTGAATGAGTTGTACATTCTTTAGTTGCATTTCTGCATTGGGCTGATGAAGAAGCTTTATTTCATAAATGATATTATTTTTTTGGTTATTTGGTAGAATTTGGCTTGTATAAGACTTGATTGAATATGGTCACAATTGGGTGAAACGTGGTGTAAAACTAGTAGAACTACATTAGTTATACAAGTAAAACTGGTAGAACTACATTAGTTATACAAGTAAAACTAGTAGAACTATATTAGTTATACAAGCAAAACTCGTAAAATTACATAAGTTATACAAGTAAAACTGGTAGAACTACATAAGTTGTACAAGCAAAACTAGTAGAACTACATAAGTTATACAACTAAAACTGGTATAACTACATAAGTTATACAAGTAAAATTGGTATAACCACATAGTTATATAAGTAAAAACTGGTATAACTACATAAATTATACAAAACTTAATCAATTTTTTGTTTTGTTTTAGCAAGGCATTATGAACAACAAAGTCATGATATGGTTTGAATGCAACGACCGTATAGTTGTATATTGATGAAGCACGCGGTAGAGGATATCACTTTGTCGATGATTGAAGAATGTCTATATCAGAGGCTTGGTTTAGATGAAAGTAAGGTTAGATTACAGTTGAGGTTCCACCGACCTACGGTCAGAGATGAGGTTGAAGTGAGTATCTGTGATGATGTGGATGTGTGTGGTTATCTAGCCTACATTGATGAATATAATCGTAGTATGGCAACATTGTTCGTGGATGTCATAACTAGATCGGAAGAACCAGAGGAAAGAATGTCGAGACAAGTGTCGATAGTAGTTCAAAGCTCTGTTGGTTGTAATGATGGTGAGGGAGGAGCAACTGCTATTACAGTATATTCTCCACCAGTTAGAGAAAATGAAATTGAGTCAGAAGATGGAAGTGTGGATATTAGTGTTGAGAGATCGGATATTGGTTATGTCTATGTAGAACGTCCACCCCGCTGTAGAGAGTAGTCAGTTTGCAGATGAATGGGAAGACGGCTTAGGTTTGAGTTTGCATCAAGAATTTAAAGATAAGAAGACATTGCAAGAAGTTGTGGATAGAGGATCATTTGTCAACAACTTTTGTTTTGCCATTAAAAGATCTGAACCAAGTCGGTTGTGGATTGTATGTAATAAAGAAGGCTGCAAATGGGGTGTACAAGCATCAAAGATTAAAAATATGGATATTTTCAGGATTATAAAGTACACAAAGATGCATACATGCTCTCGGGCTAGTCAGAGCGAGAGTAGTGGCACAAAGAGGTACTGCACGCCAGAAATAGTTGCAAGTGTCTTGCAAGAGGATTTTCCTAGACAAATGAACACTCCAACTCCTAAAGTTATCATGGGTCTTGTGAAGACAAAACTTGGTGTGAGTATATCGTACCCCCACCGCGAGGAGAGGGAGAAAAACTTACTATTGATAGGCTGCATGGCACTCCGGAAGAAAGCTACAAGATGATACATTCCTATTTATACGAGTCACAGAAGGCAAATGCGGGTACAGTGACACATGTGCAAGTAGATGAGAATGGGAAGTTCAAGTATCTTTTCATAGCTTTGAGAGTTAGCATCGAGAGATTTAGAGTGATGAGGAAAGTGATTATTGTAGATGCAACATTCCTCAAAAACGGATATGGTGGTGTATTAGTTTTTGTTATTGATCAAGATCCTAATCGGCACCATTATCCAATTGCGTATGGTGTACTAGATGGAGAGAACGATGCTAGTTGGACATGGTTTTTCCAGACTTTGAAGACAGTTATACCAGATTCTTCCGAATTGGTATTTGTTAGTGATAGGAATGCAAGGCTCATCGGCGCCATAGGTAATGTGTATCCAGAAGCCCATCACGGGTACTGCATATGGCATATGTCACAAAATGTGAGAGCTCATGCGTCTAGTACCAACAAATCTGTTGTTGGTTGGAAATTCATGCAGTGTAGTAGGCAGTACACAGTTGCCGATTTCAACCGTGAATATAGTTTTTTTGTGAGAAGAGTTCCGACTGCAGCCAATTACTCGGAGGAAAGTATTGTGAAGGAAAAGTGGGCTAGGTGTGTCTTTCCGGGAGAAAGGTATACTATCGACACAAACAACAGTGTGGAGTCTATGAATAGTATGTTTAATGAAGCAAGGAAGTTCTCCCTAATACCCATGCTTGATACAATCCTCAAAACATTTTCGAAGTGGTTTTGTGATCGTCGGATGGAAACAACGAAAGGTACGATTGAAAACAAATTGGTGCCATTTGTGGAGAACATAATGCATGATTCACGGGCTGTTGCCGAGAGGTTGATTGTGATGGTGCTTAACACCTTTGAATTCGATGTCGTCGGTAGTGATGGGAAGAATTATTTTGTTTGCTTGGAATCGAAGAGCTGTAGTTGTAGAGTGTTCAACATCGAAAAGTATCTGTGTATCCATGCATTGGCTGCATTCATTCATTACCATAAGATTGAACCTCGACCTCGTAATATCTCATTACATGAGCTTTGTTCTAAATATTATTGGTCCGAGTTGTGGGCACTTGCGTATACCAGGTCTATTTTGTTAGTGCCCGAGATGTCACAGTGGGATGTTCTAGATTACATCAAAGACAAAGAAATCAAACCACCTGACAGGATTATTAAAACGGGAAGAAGAAAAGTGAAAAGGATGCCATTGGTAGGAGAGACACGTCCAAGATCATCAAACGTAAGGAGGCCGAGACAAAGGATCCAATCACCAATATTCAGATACCTAGCAGAAGATGAGGTCAATCAGTGATTTGTTAAGTATTTGTAAAACTCGTGAAACTTGTAAAACTAGGGTATTTCCTAATAGCCTTATGACTCTCTGGAAAATGTGTGTGTATGTGTAAAACTCGTGAAACTAGTAAAACTATTGTATTTCCTAATAGCTTTATGGCTCTCTCTGGAAAATGTATGTGTATGTGTAAAACTCGTGAAACTAGTAAAACTACTGTATTTCCTAATAGCTTTATGGCTCTCTCTGGAAAATGTATATGTATGTGTAAAACTCGTGAAACTAGTAAAACTACTGTATTTCCTAATAGCTTTATGGCTCTCTCTGGAAAATGTATGTGTATGTGTAAAACTCGTGAAACTCGATGAAGAGGAGGAGCACGGCGACACCGTTTTAGCCAAAGAAGACGAATTCATGCTTGAACTTAAGTAGTTGTAATATAAAGATGAATTTGATCCATGAAACTTAATTCTTATACGTAAGATAATCTATAATGAAACTTAATTCTTATAAGTAAGATAATGTATAATGAAATTAAATTCTTATAAGTTGACGTTAAGATGATTATATTTTGTGTATATAGTGATGAATGACTCTGTATATAACTTAAAAATAAAATTAAAATAAGATTTTTAGACTTAGTTACATTCGTCCACCTTATTCCTTATAGTTTTAGTGTGACTTTCTAATCTAACATTAGTGTGACTCTCTAAGTTCTACGAATATATATTTATTCTAGAATTTAAATACACAAAACACTTAGAGTCATTAGTTAATTGATTATAATTCACTGTACAACTAAAAAATAAATTTATAAGGTTATGTAAAACTAAATGTAATGCAAAATAATCAAAAGTATAACTAGTAGTAATTTAATATAACAGCCAACTAGTAGTATAACTAGGTCGAAAATTGTCACGTTTTCGTTTAGCGCCGAGATCTAAAATTTTCGTTGGGACACGTGCAAACCTAATTTTGTGGGTATATAAACAACAAAAAAAGACTTTTCTGTCTCCTCCTCACTTTTGCCTTTCTCTCTCTCGCGACATCTCTTCTCTCCTATCTCAACCATTTCTCCTCTCATCTCTTGAAATCTTCTCTCATCTCTTGTCTATTAGATTATCTATCCTCTCATCTCTTGAAATCTTCTCTCATATCTTGTCTAATCTCTCGACTTCTTCTCCCATAGTAAGTTATCCTCTATTGTTAGGGTTTGTGGAAAAAAAATTTGGGATTTGATTTTAGATTCATCTATGATGTTTATGTTCTTCTTTTCTTTTAGGTCTTACATGGTGTCTTGGACCGAAAAGGACGACACCGACCACTCCGAGGAAGAAACCCGTGAAATGTTTAGGCGAATTGAATACGTCCTAGATAGTGAAGGGGGAATTCTTCATGAATGTCCATGTGGTGAAGCTATCATCGTGGAAAGAACAGATGAACATGCCGGGAACAAGATCTATTTCAAATGTCGAGTGTATAAGGTACAAAACGATGTTGTTTAGTATAATTAGTATAACTAGTATTAATTCTGTACACTAAATACTAAAGTTGTTTAGTTTAGTATAACTAGTATATCTAGTACAACTGATGTTGTTTCCACCCACAGAACGATGACCTCCACAGGAAAACAAGTTGGAATCAAGCTATACATGGAGAGTGTGAGAATATGAAATGTAGTATCGAGGAGATGGAGAAAAAGATAGAGTTGTACAAGGCGGAGGTGGCGATGATGAAGAAAGAGATGTGAGAGCAAAATGCATTGGTTGTTAAGCTTGTGGAGAGGGTCGAAAAATATTTCGGTCCTTTGTAACATTGTCAAAATTTAAGTTAATTTAGTCTAACTATTTAAGTATAATAATATTTCGGGTAATGTTAGACACTTAAAGATGTTTGAGACATATAAACATAACATTTAACACTTAAAAATGTTTATAAACATAACCTTCAAGACTTAAACAGCCAATGTTTGAAACACATAAACATAACCTAAAATAAATTAAACACAAAATGCTAAATGAGTTTTTAACTTAGGTCTACGGTTGTACATTCCTCGCCTTTGCCCTCGTCATTTCTGGACTTAGGTCAGAAACCCCTGTGCGTTTACTTATTCGCACGTACACATTCCTAATACCGGCACGAGTTCCAGCAGCCTACAGTTGAACAATTATACTAGGTATACATGTTATACTTTTAATACAAATTATACTAGTTATACCTGGCTAACGGCGGGTGCAGCATCAACGGTTGCAGATTGAGCAAGTACATCACCATCAATAGGTTCGTCATCACCACCAGCAGCATCCCAGGCAGCAGCACCACCTTCATAAACCCCAACTCCCTGTATTTGAACAGTTATACTAGTTAGTACAAGTTATACTTTTAACACAAGTTATACTGGTTATACTAGTTATACCTGTTCCAGCAATGTCACTCTTCTCTTCAACCGATCCACCTCGTCTGTTAATGCCTTAAGCATATCAACAACCTCAGCTTGGTTCGGAGCAGAAGGCGGAGACATGGCTTGTGTCGGAGCAGAAGGCGGAGTTGGGGCTTGAGTCGGAGCAGAATTAGGAGTATATAATCTTGCTTCCACATCCTGGTTATACATGGCTTCAAATAAGATTCTCTTTCTAGACCGGATACATTGTCTCCAGCTTTCAACCTCAAGATCGTGAGTTTCATCATCCTCTTCTTATGTCATTCCAGCCAGGAAACTGCGCTCTTCATCTGTACGTGGAGAGATGGTACTGAAAATCTCCTGCAAAACAAATCAATCAACGACTAACTCTAATTAGAAAAATTTGAAATCAAAGAGTATAACTTGCTAGTTGTACAAAAAATATAGTATAACTAGCAAGTTATACTAGTATTACGACAGAGTATAACTTGGTAGTTGTACTAGTTTTACGGAAAATATAGTATAACTAGCATGTTATACTAGTATTACGCCAGAGTATACTACATAGTTGTACCAACAATCATTAACTAACCGTGGTTTTATCAAGGAGTTTGTTGATTGTTGGGAAGGAATATCCTCTCATGTTGGATTGCTGGAACTGGGACCTGCACATCCGAGGACAACTTGGGTTTGCGTCTGGAATTGCCTTTCGGCAATTACGGTACAACGTCGGTATTGACTCAAAAGCCAATAACTACAACCACAAACATATGCGTAAATGTCAGAGACACCACACAATAATTACATATCATAAACTGATAAATGTAAACTAACCCCGAGAGGAAGTACGAAACCAAGGATTGCCCAAGTTGTACCTGAGACCGTGCCTCCGAAATGGTTCATCGTATGCTCGATCTCGTGGAGCATGTTTTCGAATGTCAATCTGCACCAAGGGAACCTGTAGCAGAAATCCAGATCATCCACAACCCTCAATAGGAAGCTATCGATCGGTGTTGCATATGTTCCGCCCTTGGTCGGCGAGTGGATGATATGGCACAGGAAGTACAAGACTAACATATTCAACCGTTTGTCGTCCTGAGTAAGAGGTCCCCAGTTCACCAGGATATCTTCCACATCCTCCTTTCTGACACTCCTCCCCATATGCCCCATATAGTTCCTCTTGAACCTCATACTTCTAGCAGTTTCCCGAAAATTTGTCGTCTCATACATCCGAAAGTTTAACCCTGAGATCAACGCATGCTCTCTAAGCCCATACCGAACCAGGACACCGTTCACAATAAACCAAATTTCACGGTTGGGCTCCGCCTGAACGGTTTTAAGAAGCAACATCCACATGTCCATGCTCATGTGGTTTTTCTCCATGTGCATATGGAATATATGCCGGAACTGCGGATGGTTCTCGAACCACGCCCTCTCCACATCAGTCAGTGGAGGCTGCAACCCGTCAAAAAACTGCTTCGTTTGCTTCACGTAGCAACGAGTGGAGATCTTCATCTTTTTGGTGTACTCTGTTGGATTGAAGTACATCCCGGTGGGGAGCTGTGCAGTCGGTCCTTCATCTTGAAACACACACATATTTTCAGCAATTAACGCCAGAGTATAACTACATAGTTGTACTAGTCTTACGAAAAATATAGTATAACTAGCAAGTTATACTAGTATTACGACAGATTATAATTACATAGTTGTACTAGTTTTACAAAAAATATAGTATAACTAGCAAGTTTTACTAGTGTTACGACAGAGTATAACTACATAGTTGTACTAGTTTTACGAAAAATATAGTATAACTAGCTAGTGATACTAGTATTACGACAGAGTATAACTTGCTAGTTGTACTATTTTTACGAAAAATATAGTATAACTAGCAAGTTATACTAGTTATACTTACCATTCTGTCTTCGATGAATATGTCATCCATCGGTTCTTCTTCCAGTATGTCCTCTATCGCTGCCTCCTTTGCTCGAACCTCCTCTTGTTCTAACCATCACTGCAAGAAAAAATATAACCAAAATCGAATGAATCATTATCAACTACTTGACCCTCAAAATCGAAATCGAAATGAATCGAAATGAATCATCATCAACCAAAAATATAACCAAAATCGAAATGAATCATCAAAAAACATATAGTTTTTGTGTAATTAATTTGTGTAATTAAATGAGCAAATGATTGATGATATATAGTTTTTCTTATGACACTCATACAAAAAAAACGCAATCCTATATATATGAGCTTCTCCTCTGTACTATAGAGTTTCATGATAAACTGATCGGTTATGGTTGATTTGCTTATTTAATTACACAAATTATAAACGAAATAGACTCTTCCAATTTTTGCATTACAAGAGCGTGTGAGGAACTTTGAAACGAAATGAAATGGATAAAAGTATGTGAAACGAAATGAACTCTTCCAATTTTTACACTCCACACCAAAAAGCAACAGCGAAATGGATAAAAGCATATGAGAAGAGCAAAGATAGGAATTGAAACGTATACGGAAGGTTTACCTTCGATTGGAGATGAGTTTGGTTGAGATACTTATGAAATCAAAGGGAGATTCCAAGGAGATTCCGAGTTTGGTTGAGAAACTTCGCGAAGTTGTACGAAGTTTAACTAGTTTGCCGAAAGATCAAATGGGAGTTTGAATTTTTGGAGGTTTGTGAGAAGAGAGAAATCGCGAAATTAAAGAGAGGGAGAGTGAGAGAGTTGAATTCGGGAATTTAGGATTTAGTGGGGTCGATTTGGGGCGGGTCGATGAGTTTGGGTCGGATTTTAGGATTTGGATCGGGTTTGGGGCGATTGGGTCATGTTCAATTGATTTCGGTCCGGTTTAATTGATTTTTCTCTGGTTTGTGTAAATTTCACGGGGGTAAATTGGTCAATTTACCATTTTTCCTTTTTTTTTTTTTTTTAAATCCTGTTCTCAGACAATAACTCACGATGCTACATTGAGGTATTCAAGTTAAAGCCTTTCAAGTCCCCTGCATTTTCAACAAACCTCGTCCTCAAAAGTCCGAACTATCCTAAGAAATCTGTGGATAGTCATAGCTTCCTTACTTCTTCATCTGTTAGAAGCAAGCCCCAGTTACAATGTTACAGGAACAGTACCGCATAATTCTTCAAGGTCCAAAGATAATGGTATGCAGATGGGAAAACAATTTTCCAGAATGAGCAGAGTGAATCAACCTGCTTATGCCTATGATTAGTCTTAACTGTTTGACTAGTATCCATTGCCTTCAAGGCATATAAAAGTCTCTCTTTTGCAGACTAGTTCATTAGATCATCTAACCTGTATCTTACTATGGACACTTTGTGTTCTATAATCAGTATAAACAAAACGCAAGCCAAGTTCAACATGAAGCCTAGATGCTCAAGGGACTTTCAGTATAAAGGACTCAAACACACAAAGATCAAGATTTTATTTGCAGTAAGAAATCCGAATTAAGATTACATAAACCCACAGGACCTGCATCGTGAAGATTTCCACTACATTAAAAAAGCAGATCATGTAAACTAACCGTAATCAAAACTCAAAACTTGGAACTTTGAATGTTTTTCTCATCAAATTCATTATCTTTCAACTGAAAAATCTACTAAATCAGCATCGAGTTATAGTAACAAGCTTAAGATCAGCAATTCAGTTCAGACCTGATCAATTCGTCTTTGGATCGGGCATAGGGAACAATCCACCAGCACCAGCACTTCCTCTCGGAGGAGAAAAGCCTAAGAATTTCTGCAGATTAGTCCTTATGCTGATAGAACAAAGCAGATAAAGAAAAGCCATAGAGCAATCCGTGGAATCATCGCCTTTCAGTCCTCTATGACTCATCTTCCTCACAATCGTGATCGGATGAAACGGAAGCTTCGCGACAACTTTCCCTTCGAAAAGCGAGTTCAATAACCCAAACACAACAAACAAAACCAAAGCCACAACGGCACCGGATTTAAACTTGAAAAGCGACAGATCCCGGCTAGATTCCTTTAAGCTAGTTTCAACGCGATCTATCTTCTTCGTCTTCGATTTCTTGCTGTTTAGTTTCGAGGAAGGATTATCCGTCTTCATAGTCTCAAGCTTCTTCGAGGCTTTGTCAATGGAAGATTTAAGGGATTTGTAAGAACTCGTTCGATAAATTAGGATCCATGAGATTGCTTCACAGACCAAAGCCGTGCAGAAGGAGATTCCAACAACAGTGAGACTATCGTCATACTTGAAAGAAGCGAAGAGTGGAATCGCGGTTGCCATTACGCAGCTGATCTTCCTCTCTCAGCTCTTCTTCTTCTTCTTCTTCTTCTTCTTCTTCGATACAATCGATTGTGTAGTTTTCTTTTTCCTTTTTGATATAAAGAAAGTCCACTTTAATAAATGTTTCTAAAGCCCATCCAGAGAGAAAGAGAGAACTAAAGGCCCAATACCTCAAAGCCCAATAATTCAAAGCCCACTTAAGATGAAACGCTGAAGTCAAAGTCAATGATTTGTCCAAGGAGAACCAAAATTGCATTGCATGTAACACAAAATTGCATTGTATGTAATATTTGATTTAAAAAATTAAAATCAGATAGAAACATACATGCTTATTTTATAAAATGGATAGAAGATTTTCTAAAAAGACAAAATAATTACTATTTTATAATACATAGTAAACATATATATATATATATATATTTATAGAGTGTAAACACTTGATTTTTGTTAGACCCAAAAGTAGATGTGTAAAAACGTGAAGTGGGACATCCTTTTTATTGGACTATATTTAGGTAACATATAATTTTGGTATCATTATGTATTTTCAATTTCCTTTAATATAAATATGAAGAGCTTTAAATTTATGTGGGACATGAAATTTCGTTTATTTATGATAAAACGTTACGTTTGTACTTTGTACAACAGAAGTTAGATTGAAATTAAAATTGTCATAGAACAATACATCTACCCACCAAAGTCATTTCTCACATCACACATCAATAATTGTATTGTATTTTTACTAGGATCTTATGTATACTTTCAAATAAAGGTAGGTGGCTT
Organism: Lepidium sativum; assembly: GCA_023374145.1. NCBI lineage: Eukaryota > Viridiplantae > Streptophyta > Magnoliopsida > Brassicales > Brassicaceae > Lepidium > Lepidium sativum. The sequence goes on along the minus strand of JAKUCM010010024.1, from coordinate 2,082 downwards.
TTTTTAGTCCATAAATAAATCACATATTTTCGATATTTTTAGGACATTTTTAGGCTAATGTTAATCTCTTGTCAGAAAGTGATTTGTTATAAACTGAATAGAGGAGTTAATTGTTAGATCAAAATTCGTGAAACTATCAACAATTATTTGGTTTGTCTTATCGTAGAGCAAAAAAAATGTAAATATGGTTAAGTTTAAACTTAGTGGTTATTTGGACCATTGGGACCCTTTAGATTTGATTAAGATTTGAGATTTAATGTTATTTGGCGTGTCCATTTCAGAACCAACCAAATTATATGTTCAAATCAAATATATGTTGCCAAAACAATTTAAAATAAATTGGCATCTTTTAATATATATATATATTTTTAAAACTATAAAAGGTCAAAAGTGTATCTTAAGAAAATAAATATGTCCATTATTAGTGGATATATGTCCCCTCTTTTAAATATTCTTCATCAGTTGCAAAACTGAAAAATAAAAAAGTTCCACGATCCTAGTTCTTTAATGAGTTGTGCGAAGGCTTGGATCTTTGGGTTTTTGAGATTACATTTTGACGAATTTTCCTTACATTTTGGCCATTTATTACTCATTTGAACATTTTCATGAGTTCAAAGCAAGTTTATTTAGAATAAATAACATACAATCTCGCCGTTGAGAGTTCTTTATTTCATCTCCATGAACTACACTTATAAGATATCTATAAGGATTACTATCATCGGTTATTTCTTTAAAAAAACTATTTAAAAGAAGAAAATAAAAACTAGAGAAAATAGACGAAACTAGAGGCGTAGATCCAAACTTACGTGGTCCGATACATTGGTCTTGTTCTCGCAAAACACACTTCTACCATCACCGACATAGCTCGAGGGCTTATTCTGGTGATCACCGATGAACAAAGGCAATCTAGTGTAAGATGAAATATTGTCACGATTAAATCTTGTTGATGAGTAATACCTATGAAAAAACCCTAATCTAGCATCATTGATTTGAGCAACTTCAAGGCTAAACTGATCCTCAAAGAACCTAGAAGCAGAACCATGGTCTTGGTAACGATGGAACAAAGTAGCTGTCTTTGAATGGAGATTAAAGCGTTTGGTTTGTTGACGCTCTCTCTTATGAGCGTTTTGATGACCTCCTAAGGCTTGTGAAGTAGAAAAGTTCCTGAAACAATAGTGACATTTGAATCTCTTGTGAATCTCTTGTCTTGGTTACTATCACTCATGTTGCTTTCATCTTTCTCGTTGGACTCATCAGATTCTTCATGAGAAGTTCCAAACTCGAAACCAAAGAGACGAATGGGTATTTCCTTAGAGTTGATGTTCATAAAATCATGAGTCTTCATATTAATAATGGTCGGTGATGAGTGATGAGTGATGAGTTTGGAGACTAAGTAAAGAGAAGAGAGAAAACTTGTTGAGTCATGTGGTTTGATAGTAGATGGCTATCAAGAGATAAGTAAAGGAACAGTTTGGCTTCTTATGTCTAGACTCTAGATACTTCAACTTAAGGTGTTAATTTTTTGAAACTTGCAAGTACAGTCTCTTCTATATAGTTATTGCATTTAATCCCCAATGTGGTATGTACATAGATAAAATGACTTTGAATTTAGGCACGTTTTTTAGGGGTAAGTATGCATACATTTATTTTCTTCCTACTTTCTAAAGACATTTATTTAATGTGTTAACCATACTTTTTTTTTTTATCTAATAATTTGATCGACAATGTTCGATATAATCCCAAAATCCAATTTTATGGAGTCAAACTCTAGTGGAAAAGACAACATACGTAACATATAACCATTTAATTAAATATATTTTCTCATACTTTTATTCTTAGACTTTTTTTTTTCTTTTCCGGAGTTCATTACTGAATTAATAAATCAAGGGTAAAATGGTTAAATATTTATTTATGTAATATATCTACCAAAATTCAACTCATGTGAATCGTGTTATCTTTATAGAGTTTGAGTTATGTGTTTTTAATCAACATGAGAAGGTTAAAAATTGCAATTTAATTCATTGTTTTCTTGTAGATATATTCTCAATCTCCTTAATGAATTTCCTACGGGCCTAGCTACTA
>JAKUCM010010022.1:0-24043 GCA_023374145.1 Lepidium sativum | reverse complement strand
AATTTGAAAACTTTCGAATTTTGATTTAGAAAGTTTTTGTTTATTACTCCTTAATTTAGCATATTATATGTATTTGGACCCGTAATAATAATATATTCAAATATAAAATGTTTTTTTCCCTTCTATTCGTCTATAAACTGTTTATGCCTTTCAATGACATTGTAAAGGTTAATTTATTTAAATTTAATTCATAAAGCTAATGATCATTTCTCTTCTCTAAAACCCTTTAAACTTGAAAAAAACACAAACCCAAACCTTTAACCAATTATAAAAAATACATACCCATAAAATATAACTATAATCTTAATTAAATCAAGAAATTGTAGTGGATGGCCTCACGTCGAGGGAATAAGGTTGACGTAAAACAGACACGTGACTTGATTTTACTTGGTGCTTCAACTCTTCACCACATGACTAATCTATATAGTTTTAGGATTATCGTTTTTTTTCCCTCTATTTTTTAGGTTTTGGTAAATTTAGAGGTTTTGTTTGTAATTCTCTGTTGTACTTATTTTAATGTGTAATATTACTGAAACAAATATCTAAAATTTTATTCATAAAATCATAAAAAATTCTGGATAGTAATTTTTCTTACAAATTAAGAAAAAAAATGCACATAGGTTTATCAGAATGACCTGTAAGATGTAACTCTTTTATATAACATTGATGAATAGTTTTGAAGTGAAATTGAAGCTGAACTTGTATAAGACTCTTGAAAAGAGAGACGATTGGTGTGAATGTCCCCATGCTGAATGAGTGTGTGATTGAAGTCATATCTACCAAATGGAAGAAGTTAAAATCAAGGTTATCTCCACCTTGCAGTATTTGCAGATATTCCTCCAGATGAGTATTCATGGAAGAAATATTGATTACTGTAAATCTATGTCCTTTTGGTATGATTTTCTTTGCTTATTTGTGGTTGCAGGGGATGATACTATAAATGCAGCAGTGTGAGAGTTTATCCAGCAATGTATCGATGAAACTTCAATGTTAGTTGTTACTTACGACAGCAAGCATAACCACTTAAGAACACTGTCATCACAATCTCACACCTTATGGAACAGAGTCAATGTCTGTCCTTTTTACATCTACTCTCGGATTTGAAGAACAATGAATTTAGATTCAAGAAACCGGTCTTTGTAGCTCTGATTTGCAATTGTATATTCTACTTTGACCTAGTTAAAAGAGTTTTCTTTTGAACTAAGATTCTGTGGCAGTACCAAGAAACATTCAATAATTGGCTTCAACCAAGCTTTTTCTTAGATTTTTATGCAACAGTGAATAGAGTTTATAGCTCTGAACTATATCTTTGCATGCTAAATCAAATTATAAGAAATTGTCAACCAGATACGAAATCAAAATATAAGAAATTGTCAACAAGATCCAAGAAATCAAACAAGAAATCTGAAAAGAGAAGCAACCCAAGAGATTCAACTTACATTGATAGAACCATAGGACTCTCTACATAATCGAAATAGAGTTTGATATAAGAGTTACCTTCCATTTCTTCAATGGCAACTCTTTCTGCAGTGTTTTCCTTAAGATCATAACTTATAAAAAAGTACGGGTAATGGGATAAGCAAGTGTACAGTGCAATTATAAGTTGACCGGTACTAAGTGTAGCCATGAAAAGAATGTTGCTCGAGTCCTCCTAACTAAATCTGCCCAAGAAGGAATCGAGTGAGAAACTTTTGATCATTCTTGACTTTTAGTATCTTGCAGAACCCACATGTCAGGTGTAGCATTAAACTGATTCCATAAAGCTATCTTCCCACCATACTTCACTAAGCCCTTGGTCGGAAAATAAACACCCTTAGATAACTTAATGACAATAAAGTTTTCAGATTTGAGATTAAGGCAGATTACACATCCATCATTTTTATTCGAGCATAATAATATACAACCCCATTAATGCATATCCCTTCAGAATCAAATACAGGAAGATGGAGATACTTACATGCGATCTTCCTCCATTTTTGTTTAGGTCCTAGAGTGAAAACTTGATGCTCATCAGTCACAACTCGAAATTTACGTCTTGCCTCTGTCATGCACAACACTTTGTATACATCATTCTCAAGATCATACCCAAAAAAGGAGAACAAACATCCTGTCCTGGTTTCGACACTAGGTAATGCTAAGAACTGTCCCGTGCAAGGATTTTCAATCCTCACATTAGTACCATTTCTAAGGCAGATCAAACCGCGCTCGGGTGGAGAAAACACTCCTAAAAATGCAGACACATCAACTCCCCCAAACTAAATCCGTCTCAACGCACCTAGATAGAACCCTGCACAAGTTTGACAAACAAGAGGAGAAGGAAGAACCATAGACAGAGAAATCGTCCATGAACACTTCGACCATCTCCTCAATCAAATCCGAAAATATAGAAGTCATGCAACGTTGAAAAGTAGCAGGTGCATTTCAAAGACCAAATGTCATTCTCCTATATGCAAATGTACCATAAGGGCAAGTAAAGGTTGTTTTTTCCTGATCATTTGGATGTATAGGGATTTGGAAAAATCCACTATATCCATCAAGGAAACAATAATATGAATGATTAGCCAACCTTTCAAGCATTTGGTCGATGAATGGCAAAGGATAATGATCTTTTCTAGATGCAGAATTAAATTTCCTAAAATCAATGCACATTCTATGTCCTGTAATGGTTCTAGTTGAAATCAAATCATCATTTTCGTTTCTAATGACAGTGACCCCTCCCTTTTTAGGCACACAATGCACAGGAGACACCCATTTACTATCAGAAATAGGATAGATTATATCAGCATCTAACAGTTTTAAAATTTCTTTTTTAACGACCTCCTTTAAATTCAGATTCAGTCTCCTTTGAGGTTCCCTGCTAGAATAAGATTCATTTTCAAGGTGAATTCTATGTGTGCATAAATCGGGAGAGATCCCTCTAATGTCAGACAGTGAGTATCCTAAGGCTTTTCTAAACCGTCTTAATTCAGAAAGCAACATGTTTAACTCATCATCACTCAATGCATTATTTACTATTACTGGATAAGTAGAGTTAGATCCAAGAAATGCGTACCAGAGCCAGGAGGGGAGTGGTTTGAGTTCCACTTTCGGCGATTTGAGCTCCGACCAGTCATCATCGAGCGGACACTCGACCTTAGTGTGGTCGAGTGTTATGGTCGAGTGTTGATTTCCAGAGGCTAAATCGGAATGCTCGAGCTTGGTGTGCTCGAGTGTTGAGGTCGAGTGTAAGGTTTCAAATTGTTTTTCACCTTTCAGTGACTTGCAAGAGTCCAACAATCCTTTGTAGACCTCAGTTTCTTCGTATATGTATCCATCACAACCGTCTTTTATCAAAGCAGTACCAAGGTGGTCTTTCTCCATCAATTCTCCAAACAGGTCCTTTGAAAGATCATCTATTTCTTGTACCACGAACAGTTCACCCTCAATGGTCGGTTTTTTCATTATGTCACTGATGCTGAAAGTCATCTTGAAATCTTTCCCAAGGTTAAGTTCGATTTCTCCTTTTGGCACATTGATCACAGCTCCTGCAGTGGCTGAGAAGGGCCTTCCAAACAGCAAAGGGTCCTTTGGTTCTTCTCCCATATCTAGAACAACGAAATCCGTGGGGATTTCTACTCTTCCAACCCGAACTGGTAAGTCTTCTAGAATTCCATGTGGAATCTAACCGATCTGTCAGCTAGTACCAAAGATATCTTACAAGACTTGTATCTATCGAACCCTAATCGTTTGGCGACTGTTAGAGGCATTAGGCTGATCGATGCCCCTAAATCACACAAGCAACTCCTGAATGTGAGAGGTCCAAGCGAACATAGAATCGTGAATGTTCCTAGATCATCGAGCTTCTTAGGCACAACCTTTCTTTGTATAATAGCGCTGACCTCATGAGTTAACACAACCATCCCTTCGACTTCTTGTGTTCTGTCCTTGACTGCGTCTTTCAAAAACTTTTGATAAGGGGGCATTAGCATAAAGGCATCTAGAATTGGTATTTTCACTTCAACGTCTCTCATCTGCTTTTCAAAGAGAGCTTTGTATTTGTCTGCAACATCCTTTTTGAATCTCTACGGAAAAGGAAGCTGCGGTTTGAAAGGAGGTAGAGCAAACGTCTTTGGGTCTTTTTGTATGTCGGTTATGTTTCTAGGCTGATCTTCGGACACTCGAGCAGGTGGTGCTCGAGTGTGTTGGTCGAGTGTCATGGATTTTGGCTTTTTCGTGCTGATTTCTGTCTGTTCTTCGACCAAATCATCCTCCCCTTCTGGAAGGACACTGTCCTCAGTGTTCTCTGTTGGTTCAGCATGAATTAGCAATTCACGGCCACTACGGAGTGTAATGGCGTTGGCGTGATACTCCTTAGGATTTTGAACAGCTTTTCTAGGTAGCTGTCCGGTTTGTTTGTTGATGAAGATCCTTGTTGATTCTCCACATATTTGAGACGAGCATTGAGAGTCTCAAATTTGCAGTTGAGTTCATTATGTGAAGCATCGATCTTTGCATGTACTTCAGCAAATTTCCGTGTTAATTCGGAAGCGCTGGCTGTCTGTCCTTTTAGTATCTGCTGCAAGAAGGGATGTCCATTACTTCAGGTGTTTGTTGTGGTGGTTGGGTGTTGTATCCAGTAGGTGGTTGGTGGTGTGTTTGCTGGTACTGTTGTTTGGGTATGAATGGTTTTGGTTGTGGTTGCGGATGTGGTTTGGGTGGGTACACCTGGTCGTTTGGATTCGCTACATTTGTGTTTCTGTAGGATAGGTTGGGGTTAGGTTTATAGCTGTTGAATTGTTTGAAATTGTTGCTTTGGTTCTGTACGAAATTGACCTCTTCAACCTCGTCATCGTCTTCTTCAACCCGTTCTATTTCACTGACATGGTGTACTTGCTTATGGTGAGCTGAAAGTAGCTTGTCTAGTTTGTCTTGTATGGCTTTGAGCTCCTTTCTACTAACCATATCTGAATCTGTTACGCCTCGAGGAGTTCGATCATAGTCTTCACTGTATTGGCCGTCTGCTTGAGCTAAATTCTCCACTAATTCCCATCGATCATCGACATCTTTATTCAGAAAATTCCCATTGCTGGTTGTGTCTAGCAACATGCGTATCTTGGGGATCACGCCTCTGTAGAGAGTACTGAGAAGGGACTCAGTAGTGAAACCGTGATGAGGACATTGCGATTGGTACATCTTGAATCGTTCCCAAGCCTCAGAGAATGTTTCTGAATGGTTTTGCTTAAAACCAGAGATGGAATTGCGAAGTTTCGCAGTTCTGGAATTTGAAAAGAATTTGCCTAGAAATGCTTCTTTGCAGGCGTCCCATGATGTGATAGATCCTTGTGGCAAGTGTTTTTCCCATAGATGTGCTTTGTCTCCAAGAGAGAAAGGAAACAATCGCAATTTCAGAGCATCCTCACTAACCCCGTTTATTTTTGTCAGACTGGTTAGTCTTTCAAATTCATCAAGATGATCTAGTGGGTCCTCAGAAGGTAAACCATGAAATTTACTATTCTGAACCATGGAGATCATTCCACTCTTAATCTCAAAGTTGTTATTAGCGATGGCTGGTGGGACAATTCCATGGCGTTGAGTGTGGATACTGGGAGCATCACCGGCACCAATGTGTCTAACTCTCCTAGGACGAGTTCCTAGTTCAGTAGCTTGTACTTGTTCTTCCATGTTAACCTGATCCGTGTATTCTTCGTTCAATCGGTTCCGTTGTTCTCGCAAGTATTCACGAGGCAAACGGTCTATTCTGTCAGAGTATGGGATGAGGTCTTTACTACCACGGGATCTGGTATTCATGCAAGTGATTTGTGTTGTCGGAATTAACACTCGAGCGGGTGGTGCTCGAGTGTAGTGATCGAGTGTTTCTTGGTTCTGCTAGAGCTCTCTGGGAAAAAATCAACGAGCTCGAGTTGTGTTGATCGAGCTTGTTGATCGAGTGTACCTGAAAGCAAAGAAAAAACCAGAAACGTTTTTAGAATAATAGTATAATAAAACTTAGTCTCAGAAAAGTGATTTTCCTAATTGTAGCTAACTAATCCCAGTCGGCAACGGCGCCAATTTGATAAACAAGTTTTTGCGGTGTTTTCTCAAATACCAAACTGTCTATTTAATCTATTGCAGTACAGTATGGTGTCAATCCAATGGGAGAGTAACTAGCAATCAAGATATAATCTACTTATTCTAATCTAAGCCAGATTCGGTTTTAGCAAGTGGTTTATCTATCCTAGGTGATAACAAAATCTTAAAACAAAATGCTAAAAACGAAACACAGTATTGAAATGTAAAAACAGAGCATTAAAAGTAAAGCAATAGTGAAACTAATGATAAAGTGCAACACGAAATCTCAACCTAAAGCAGAGTATAAAAAAATCACGAAAATTCAATAGAGGAAAAACGGGTTCTCGAGGATTAGGATCAATGATTAGGGTATTCCTAGGGGGTCTAGACTTATCTATCAACCTATTTAGATGACCTCTAAGCAAGGAATCACAAAGTAATCACATTCGCTCTCGCGCAATGGGACCTCTCCTAAAAGACAACCTGACTTGACTCTCGCCCAACGATTGGAAATTCAAGAGGCCTTAAGTATGGACCTTACAAAGCCTAATAACACCCTAGACAATCAATCTCTTGAGCTAGGAAGATGCTATCTTAATTTAAGCATGTTCAAGTGATTCCCCAAACGCCTCTCGGGGGGGATTCACCAAGAGATCGAATTTCAATTGATCAGAAAGAAACAAGCATTAAGAACACTTAAACTAAAGAGATCTAAGACCTTATTTAAACATAGACAAATCTAGAAATCCCTAAGTTTTCCCCTAATCTCACCCTTTCCTCAAGAACCCTAGACTAACTTACTCAGAATTCATGAAATAAAACATAGACTTAAAATCGAAAATCAATTGCATAAACTTAAGACTTAAAATCGTAAATTGCTAAAAGAAAGAACTCGAAATTTTGCTGGAAAAGATTGTATTTGTAAATATAAGACTCGAAATTTTGCTGGAAAAGATTGTATATTGAAACTTGAAATTCTAGTACAATTTATAGATCAAAAGATCTTAAAGAAAAAGGAAAAATACTTAAAGAGAAAAAGGGAAAAATTCCCTTGAAAGAAAAATGGGAATTTCCTTTTAAAAGTTAAAAGGAAATTTCCCTAAGAAAGAAAAAAATAGAAAAGAACTAAAAGATAATTGGGCTTGCACAAAGGGGCTTTTGATGGGCCTTTTTCGCAGAGAAGCCCAAAGATTCAATCTTCATCTAAAGTCTCAGTTCTGGTCCGTAAAGGCACTCGACCAAGTGATGGTCGAGTGTCATGCTCGAGTGTTGGAGACTCGAGTGACAAATCTTCTAGTTTGCATCTTGAACTTCAACCTTAGACCAGTCGATTCCTCATTGGTCTTCTTGTACTCCGAAATACTTCGTGATAAGCTCCAAAAAGTACCTAAAAGTCCCTTTTATGCAATGTATGCAATGCCCGATACTAATAATGCAAATTATGCTAAAAGGAACCTAAAACAATGATAATAATGCAAGTATGAATGCAAAACATGCTAAATAATGGTCTTAAAATGTGGTAAAATGCAGACACATCAACAATCAAGATAACACTAAAGGTAAAAGACATAATAATAAAATTCAGAAAATAAACTGAGAGTAAAAAGAAATTGAAACTTAATTCAAAAGATCATAAAACGAAAGTTGAGTTCTTGTTCTTGGATTACAACAATGAAAAATTTGAAGGGTTCTGAAAACAGAGTTCAAGCGTCCCCCTTCTTTGTAACCTTACGGGGGTATTTATACTCGTTCCCCCGTTTTACCTAAAAAGTAAAACAAAGAAAAGTTAAGAAAGATAGTTGACTTGACTTCGTGGGCCGAGTCGAGTCATTGGACCGTCAAAGGTGTAGTGGGCTTGGCCCGTCAGAAGTAAAGAGGAATGGCCCGTCAAAAGTGAAGTTGACTCGGCACGCCAAGGGTGAAGTTGACTTGGCACGTCAAAGGTGAAGTTGACTTGGCAAGTCAAAGGTGAAATTGACTTGGCACGTCAAGGGTGAAGTTGACTTGGCACGTCAATGGTGAAGTTGACTTGGCACGTCAAAGGTGAAGTTGACTTGGCACGTCAAAGGTGACGTTGACTTGGCACGTCAAAGGTGAAGTCCCACTGGGGAAGTTACCGCTGAGAGCCAGTCCGAGTCCCACTGGTGAAGTTACCGCTGAGTGCCTATCCGAGTCCCACTGGAGAAGTTACCGCTGAGTGACAGTCCGTGTCCCACTAGAGAAGTTACCGCTGAGTGCCAATCCGAGTCTCATTTCCTGAATGTAGCCCCAAATGCAATGCGTATGCTATGCAAATATAACATGTGCGTACAACCTATATATGACTCGAATATGACGTAAATGCAACATATATGTATGAAAAGTGAACTAGAAATGGTTCCCAAAATAAATTGAAATGCGTGTATATCAACTCCCCCAAACTTAGACTTTGCTTGCCCTCAAGCAAACGCATAGAGCTAAGATGGAAGAGAGGTTGCTGACAAAGGGAACATCTCGCTTCAAACAAATAACCTACCAAGCCAAAAAAACTGTAATCCACAAGTGAACCCTTATTCCATTGTAAAAAAACACAATCTACTCTCGTCAAGGCTTAGCATCCTAACCAAATATCCCTAGTACTTTGATGGACTCTAAGAAACACAAATTTGATTCCTATTTTCAAAGGTGCAAACCTCAAGAGGGGTTATTGATCATAGTCATATTGATGCAACTTCCAAGAGCCTAGCAAGACTTAATTGCTTCAACACATTTATCATTCATTTTTTTTTTACATTCAGTTTTTGCTCAAATTCATGATTTTTGCTCCAGCTTTATTAATGAATGCAAGGAAAGACGGGTTTACGCACAACCCTGATTCACCTTAGGTGTCAATATCTTAGCTTTCTCAGTGAACACGAAAAAGTACGAGTTTACGCACAGTCCCCGTTCACCTTAGGCATATCATATTGGTTTTATCAATGAACACAAGAAAGTACGGGTTTACGTACAGTCCCTGTTCACATTAGACCTCATAAAGTGAGCTGAGTTATTTTTCCATCTAATGTTTCTAATTGGCGGGCTAAGCTCAATGAAGGATCAAACTCAATGCATCTCAAGCCCCTAATTTGGCAAAGCTAAATTCAATTTAAGAGGAAACAAACCAGGTCCTTTCGAGACACAACATAAGCAAAGGTTTCAGAGGCGAATGATCTACCAATTAGGTTTCGAAAGGGGAAAAAAAACGCAGGTCCAAGAGTTTACTATGGTTACTAGCCAATCAACCTAACAAGAATGTCTATCATTAACAAGATGGTTCCCAAAACTCTAGACTCAATCCTATGTGAATGTTGTGCTGCTACATGAACACTTTGTTTTTGAAAGATGCATTTTCAGAATTTTTCAAATTTTTATGGATTTTCTATGCCTTAAGTGAGATGCATGATTTATGTGGAAAGTTCAAACTAAGAAACACAGAAAACATGTCAACAAGAATTATAACTCTCCCCCAAACTTAAACAACATAGTCCCTTGTGTAATCAAAGTCGGAAGGAAAATTGTAGAGTAATTAATGTAGATGTATATACAAAGAGATTTGGAGTCATTTACCTCACCAGTAGATTTTCCATCCAGTGGGGTCGTCATCTAGGTTGGTGCCGTGGGGTGCTTGGCTTGCGCGCGTGAGAACTCGAGTGCAATGCGGCATGGGAGTGGCGTTCAGTGCGGCACGGGAGTGGCGTTCAGTGCGGGACATGAGTGGCGTGCAGTACGAGACGAGAGTGGCGTGCGGTGCGTGGTGTGGACTCGTGAGGTAACTCGACTGGTGTTCGAGTGGAGTGTGGGACGGGAGTATCATGGGGTGCGGGATAGGAGCGGCGTGCAGTGCGGCACTGGAGTGGCGTGCAGTGCGGGACGGGAGTGGCGTGTGGTGCGTGGTGCGGACTCGTGAGGTGACTCGGACGGTGGTGACTCGACTGGTGGTCAAGTGGAGTGCAGGACAGGAGTGGCATGGGAAGCAGACTCGATTGACATGAGGAGTCAAGTTGCGGCGTGGTGATCGTGAAGTGAGGTGGAGTTCACAAGCATTCTAGAAGTTAAAATCAAAAACCAATGAAACAAGAAAATTGATCAAAACGTAATCTAAAATATTTACAAAGGATATCATGGGATTGCCTCCCAAGTGCGCTTGCTTAAAGTCTCGATCTTGACTCTTCACACTCATTAGAGGTGAGGTGGTTCATCGAGAAGAACCAAAGTTCCCTCGAGGTTGGTTTCGTTAGCCAAGTAGGGCTTAACTCTCTGAACGTTCACTATGAAATGTTTACCATCCTTGTTTATTAGAGTTACAGCTCCATATGGTAGAATTGCTTTGACTTTGAACGGACCAGACTATCTCGACTTCAGCTTTCCAGGGAACAACTTAAGTCTCGAATTGAATAGTAATACTTGACCACCAGCAGTGATCTGCTTGGGTGCAATCTTCTTGTCGTGAAATGTCTTAGTCATTTCCTTGTAAATTTTTGAACTTTCGTAGGCTTCAAGTCTGGCCTCCTCTAACTCATGCAAATCCATAAGTCTTTTCTCTTGAGCGTTCTTGAGGTCAAAATTTAAGAACTTAGTTGCCCAAAGTGCCTTGTATTCCACTTCAACCGGTAAGTGACATGACTTCCCATAAAGTAACTGAAACAGTGTCATTCCAATTGGAGTTTTGAATGTTTTTCTATACGCCCATAGTGTATCATCCAACTTGACTGTCCAGTCTCGTTTTGACACTCCCACTACTCTTGCTAGAATGACTTTTATTTGTTTGGTTGATATCTCCACCTGTCCGCTTGTTTGAGGGTGATACGGAGTTGCTACCTTGTGCTTGACCCTATGCTTTTTCAATAAACTCTCGAACACCTTGTTAATAAAGTGAGTACCGCCATCACTTATTACGACTCTTGGAATCCCAAACCTTGGAAAGATGATGCTTTTGAAAAGTTTCAGCACTACTTTAGAGTCGTTTGTTGGGCATGCAATTGCCTCTACCCACTTGGAAACGTAGTCAACTGCTACCAGAATATAATTGTTTCCATGTGATGGAGGGTTAAATGGCCCCACAAAATCAATGCCCCAACAGTCAAAAACTTCAATCTCCAATATCGGATTATGTGGCATCTCATTTCTCTTACTGATGTTGCGCATTCTTTGATACGAATCGCACTTAGAGATAAATGATTGAGCGTCTCTGAACATAGTCTGCCACCATAAACCTGATTGGAGAATTTTTTGAACTGTCTTGAATGTGGCAAAATGACCACCGTACGTTGAACCATGATAGTGCTCAAGGATTCCCTGAACCTCTTCTTCTGCAATACATCTTCTAAATAACCCATCAAACCCTTTTTTGTATAAATATGGCTCGTCCCAAAAATAGTGATTCACATATCTGAAAAATTTCTTTCTCTGACAGAAATCCATACTTTTTGGCACTTCACCAACAACCAGGTAATTTACCAAATCTGCATACCAAGGTAGTGTGGCTCCAGCGAGCTTACCGCTGATCTGGTGACAATTTTCTAACACTTTCAGCTTGCAGAGGTGTGCTGGCGACTCGAGTTTGACGTCTGAGTTAGGTTCCACTCGAGTGGTCACTCCCTTGAACATCATAAGTTGCTCTTCCGGCATGGAGTCATCTATTGGGATGAAGTCTTCTATCCTTATCCGTGATAGGTGATCGGCTACCCCGTTCTCCACTCCAGGTTTATCCACTACTTCCATGTCAAACTCTTGTAGTAGCAGTATCCACCTCAGTAACCTTCGCTAAGTATCCTTCTTTTTCATCAGGTATTTCAATGCTGCGTGATCTGTGTGTACAATTACCTTGGAACCAACGAGGTAAGATCTAAATTTCTCAAAAACAAAGACCACAACTAGGAGTTCTTTTTCAGTAGTTGCATACTTGACTTGGGCGTTGTCAAGTGTCCTGCTGGCGTAATATATAACATTCATCTTCTTGTCCTTCCTCTGACCTAGGACTGCTCCCACTGCATAATCACTTGCATCGCACATAATCACGAACGGTAGAGTCCAGTCTGGAGATTGGACTATTGGGGCGGACACCAAAGCTTCTTTGATTTTTAAAAACGCCTCAAGGCAGTCCGAGTTAAAGTCGAACTTGACTTCCTTCCGAGCAAGCGTGTCAGTGGTCTTGTTATTTTTGAGAAGTCCTTGATGAATCTTCTGTAGAATCCAACATGTCCCAAGAATCTTCTGACATCTTTTTACTGTCTTAGGGGGTTGGAGCTGAACCATTACCTCTATCTTGGCTTTATCAACTTCAATACCCTTTTTTGATATCTTGTGTCCCAAAACAATACCTTCCCTAACCATGAAATTACACTTCTCCAAATTCAGCACCAGATTTGTTTCCACACACCTGCCTAAGTACCATGCACAGATTTGACAAACAAGAGGAGAAGGAGGAGCCATAGACAGAGAAGTCGTCCATGAAAACTTCAACCATCTCCTCGATCAGATCTGAAAAAATAGAAGTCATGCAGCGTTGGAAAGTAGCAGGTGCATTACACAAACCGAATGGCATTCTTCTATATGCAAATGTTCCATAGGGGCAAGTGAATGTGGTTTTTTCTTGGTCATCAGGATGTATAGGGATTTGAAAGAATCCACTATATCCATCTAAGAAGCAGTAGTATTTGTGATTAGCTAACCGTTCTACTATTTGATCAATGAATGGAAGTGGGAAGTGATCTTTCCTAGATGATGAATTTAAATTCCTATAATCAATGCACATCCTATGGCCCGTGATAGTTCTAGTGGGAATTAGTTCATTTTTTCATTTTTAACCACAGTGATTCCTCCGTGTTTAGAGACGCAATGAACAGGTAAAACCCACTTACTATCAGAAATTGGATAGATAATATCAGCATCGAGTAACTTAAGAATTTTTTTTTTACCACTTCTTTTAGATTTGGATTCAACCTTCTTTGGTGCTCAATGCTTGAATGTGATTCGTTTTCAAGATGAATTATATGAGTGCAAAGACTAGGTGATATGCCTCTAATGTCAGCTAGAGAATAACCTAATGCCCTCCTAAATCTTTTTAATTTGTTTAATAGCATGCTCAACTCATACTACTCAAAGAATCATTCACAATGATAGGATAAGTGCAGTTAGAACCCAAGAAAGCGTACCTCAGTCCTGATGGAAGTGGTTTCAGTTTCACTTTGGGAGCCTTCAGCTCAGACCACTCGTCAGCAGCAGTTGATGTGGTGCACTGGAGTAAATTCAACTCTAGTCCAGAACTCAAGTCTGATGCAGTTACTATCAAATTTTGGTGTACTGGTTTAACTTTAGCAGTTGGTGCGACCAATTCTTCAATCACCGTATCATTCTTTACTGTACAGTGAACGTCAAGAAGTTTCCTATAATATGCAACTTCCATACTCAAATATCCATCCGTGGCTGAATTTGTCAATGCAACCTGTAGGTGGTCATCTGCAGCCAATTCCTCTAATAACTCATTAGCCAAAGCATCCATTTCCTGAAATGAGAAAATTTGACCTTCTATGGTTGGTTTTTTCATCGCATCATTGATGTTGAAATTCATTCTGAAGTCTGGTCCGAGGTTAAGTTGGATTTCTCCTTTCTAAAAATCAATGACTGCTGCAACAGTAGCCAAAAACGGTATTCCAAAGAGTAACGGGTCATTGGGTTCCTCATCCATGTCTAAAACAATGAAATCAGTTGGTATCTGGACTCCTCCTGTCCTCACAGGAAGATCTTCTAAGATGCCGTGAGGGATTCGTACTGACCTGTCCGCTAGAACCAATGATATCTTGCAAGATTTGTAGTTATCGGAACCCAATCTCCTTGCAACAGAAAGTGGCATGAGGCTTATTGATGCTCCAAGATCGCATAGGCACTTGCTGAAGGATAAGGGTCCCAGTGAGCAAGGAATGGTGAAGGTTCCAGGGTCACCTAGTTTCTTTGGTATTGCTTTTCTTTGAATGATGGCATTGATTTCGTGAGTGAGCACGACCATACCTTCGACCTCTTCTGTTTTATCCTTAATTGCATCTTTAAGAAATTTCTGGTAAGGTGGCATCAACATAAAGGCATCTAATAATGGGACCTTGAGCTCAATGCCTTGAATTTGCCTATCAAAAAGTGTTTTGTACTTCTCAGCGACTTCCTTTTTGAATCTCTGTGGGAAAGGCATTTGTGGTTTGTAAGGAGGGGGAACAAACGGTTTGACTGTGTCTTGTGGTGCTGGCTGCTTTTGAGTTTCAGATGGTGTCACTTGAGTATTTGGCTCGAGTTGGAATTCAGGAGTGACATTTTCCGCTGAATGTGGTGATATTTGCTTCACTCGGTTGTGGTTAACTGGCACTAGGAAGTCGAGTTGGATTTCTGGTAAGGACTTTTCAGCCTTATCGCTGAAAAGGTCATCCTCCTCTTCTTGATCCATACTGTCCTCAGTATCTTTTGTACGTTCTGCGCGAATTAGTAACCCACGTCCACTTCTAAGGGTGATTGCATTAGCGTGGTACTCTTTCGGATTCTGAACTACTTTACCTGGGAGTTGCCCGCTTGTTTTCATAGTTGAAGAAGAGCCTTGCTGATTCTCGACAAACTTTAGCCGTGAGTTTAGTGTTTTGAACTTACAATTGAGGTCATGATGTGATGCATCAATTTTGGAGTGTACTTAAGCGATTTTCTTTGTGAGTTCTGTTGCAGTTGTTGTCTGACCTTTTAGTATTTGTTGCAGAATATCCATGACTTATGGGGTCTGTTGAGGAACAATTTGAGCTGGAGGTTCGTAGCCTGGGGGAGCCGGCTTACTGGGTTGATAGCTTTGGGGGTATTGCTGCTTAGGGTGGTATGGTTGTGTTGTTGCTAGGGTGGGTAGATTTGGTCTTGTGAGTTAGCAACGTTGGTGCTTCTATAAGAGAGGTTAGGATTCTGTTTGTAGGTGTTGTAAGGTTTGTATCCATTGCCCTGGTTCTGGACATAGCTGAGTTCTTCAATCTATTCATCCTCCTCATACTCGAGTTCTTCTTGACATACCTGGTTGACTGGTTTCTGATGTACTGCTAGCAGTCTGTCCAGCTTTGCATTCAGTGCGTTGATTTCTTTTGTGCTTACGGGGTCTGAGTGTACCGACCTCACACAGTTCTGTCGTATTCTTCGTTGTATTGACCACCTGCTTGAGCTAAATTCTCTACTAGCTCCCAACCGTCCTCAACATCCTTGTTGGAAAAATTCCCATTGCTTGTTGTGTCAAGGAGCATACGTATGTTTGGATGAACGCCACGGTAGAGTGTGCTGAGTAGAGACTTGGTGGTAAAACCATGATGAGGGCATTGAGACTGGTAAGTTTTGAACCGCTCCCAAGCTTCAGAAAATGATTCGCCATTCTTTTGTGCAAAGCTAGAAATTTCATTGCGGAGTTTTGCAGTCCTTGACGTGGAGAAGTACTTTGTTAGAAAAGCTCGCTTACACTCATCCCATGAAGTGATTGTGCCTGTAGGGATGTGCTTTTCCCAGAGGCGTGCTTTGTCTCCTAATGAAAACGGAAACAACTGAAGTTTCAAGGCATTCTCACTGACGCCATTGATTTTAACCATGTCACAAAGTTTTTCAAATTCATCTAGATGGTCAAGGGGATCCTCAGATGATAGCCCGTGAAACTTGTTGTCATGGCAATCGTACGACTTTTAATCTCAAAATTGTTGTTAGGTATAGCAGGAGGTATAATCCCATGTCGAAGTGTGTGTGTGCTAGGTGCATCACCAACCCCAATCGTTCGAGGCTTCCTCTGGTGAGTATAAAATTCTAAATGTAGCTAACAAAAACCCAGTTTGCAACGACGCCAATTTGATAACAAGATTTTTCAATGTTTTTCAAATCCTATTATACTGATGTCGATGTAGTACAATAGGTGTCAATCCAAGTGGGAGTGTAACTAGCAATTAGAATGTGATAGACTACTCTAATTCAAGCTAGGTAAATTCAGTAGTTTGTTATCTATCGATCTAAGTGAGCAATTTAGACAACGGAACCCGAAAGCAAAAGTGAAAAGTAAACAACGGAACAAAGTGAGGTAGAAAATAACAGCGGAACAAAGTGCAGTAAGAGCACACAGCGTGACAAGTGCAGTAAATAGCAAATAGCGTAACAAAGTATAGTAAAGAACAAACGTCAAGTGTAAGCAATAAATAAGAGAAAGGGTTTCTTAAGGGGCGGAGATCACGGATCAGCGTTTCACTTAAAGTCACTAAATCGCTTAACAAACTCAAACAGAGCAGATCTCTAGGCAATAAAATCATAACTACTGAGTCCACTCTTGTGGTAAACAGTCTTAGCAAAGCTATCAACAGACCTTATCATCATAAGCGTTTAACAACCTAGCTAGCGTGAAACAATAGTTTAAACGAGCCTAATAAACACCTTAGACAACTAATCCCTTAGGCTAAGAATGTAGATCTTTGAGACGGTTAAGTCAGACGGTTCAACGCACCCGTCGGGAGTTAAGCGTCTAAAATCATGTTTCCATTGATCAGAAAGGAATAAGCATTAACAACGCCAAAACAAAATAGATGATATTATTCTACTCTTAAGCGACTTAGACGACTTTAAGGTCCACGCTGATCTAATTCGTTCCCTCAGGAACCCTAAATTAACTACTCAAACTTCATAGGTAAAACAATCAAGATAACACTAAAGGAGGAAGACATAATAATAAAATTCAGAAAATAAACTGAGAGTAAAAAGAAATTGAAACTAAATTCAAAAGATCATAAAACGAAAGTGGAGTTCTTGTTCTGGGATTACAACAATGAAAAACTTGAAGGGTTCTGAAAACAGTTTCAAGCGTCCCCCTTCTTTGTAACCTTACGGGGGTATTTATACTCGTTCCCCCGTTTTACCTCAAAAGTAAAACAAAGAAAAGTTAAGAAAGATAGTTGACTTGACTTCGTGGGCCGAGTCGAGTCATTGGACCGTCAAAGGTGTAGTGGGTTTGGCCCATCAGAAGTAAAGTGGAATGGCCTGTCAAAAGTGAAGTTGACTCGGCACGTCAAGGGTGAAGTTGACTTGGCACGTCAAAGGTGAAGTTGACTTGGCACGTCAAGGGTGAAGTTGACTTGGCACGTCAAAGGTGAAGTTGACTTGGCACATCAAAGGTGACGTTGACTTGGCACGTCAAAGGTGAAGTTGACTTGGCACGTCAAAGGTGAAGTCCCACTGGGGAAGTTACCGCTGAGTGCCAGTCCGAGTCCCACTGGAGAAGTTACTGCTGAGTGACAGTCCGAGTCCCACTGGAGAAGTTACCGCTGAGTGCCAATCCGAGTCCCATTGGAGAAGTTACCGCTGAGTGACAGTCTGAGTCCCACTGGAGAAGTTACCGCTGAGTGCCAATCCGAGTCCCATTTCCTGAAAGTAGCCCCAAATGCAATGCATATGCTATGCAAATGTAACATGCGCGTACAACCTATATATAACTCGAATATGACGTAAATGCAACATATATGTATGAAAAGTGAACTAGAAATGGTTCCTAAAATAAGTTGAAATGCGTGTATATCAGAGAGGTTAGCTCCATCTGCAAGAAAAGTAAGACTATTCAAGTTTGCTGGGAGAGAGATGGTATTCAGGAATTAACATGGGAGTTAGGAAAGGAGATGAGGAAAGATTATCTAGAACTTTTCAAGGAAAAGAGCATAACAATGGACATTCCAAATATGGGGACGAATTCCTAAAAATGGGGGAGAATTATGAGACCCAACCTTGAGTTAATACATTAATTTTGTTGCCCATAAGGCCCAATAAAATAATTGTCATCAAGTTTGTTAAGAAATAAAAAAGGAAAATATGCATCTTCTTAACCTCACACCAAAACCTAGTGTGTTCCCCTATTTAAACCCACCAACTCGGCACCGCCTAAGCTTCTTCCTCTTATGAAATCTTCAAACTCGAGCCTCATAGCAAGTATCTTCATTGCTGAAGTTGATTGATCAACCTAGAACAGCCTCCAAGTTGTAAGAAATCCAGTCCGGACCACTATTTTTCAGGGCCCATAACTAATCTGATATTAATCGCCTATTGATTATTTTGGTAGTTCTGGAAAGATCTTTCTATCAAGTTTATGTAGCTTGAATCCGTTATTATATGTTTGCTCTAGTTTTTGTTGTTTTTGATGTTGAAAGAATCATTGATCGGAGTAGTATTGAGAGAGTTACATCTAGTTTAAGGTAAGACATCAACTTATTCTCTATTTTTAGACTTATAGAATTCTGAGTTATGTTCTAATTGCTGTGTTCGACTTGACATATTTGGGGTCATTTTCTGACTAGATCTATGCAAGGAAAGTCAGGTTTTTATTGGATTTACATAAAGAGATCATTCAGGAACGCAACAGAACCACCGGACCTTCGAATCTAGGTAAGATCGGATCTGTAATGTTGTTGTTTGGTCAGCAAGAATCATCTGTTTTGTTGACTGATGAACCCTAGTTCTTTGCGGTTGCTTGTGTGTGAAGTTTCTGCTGTGAAAGTTGTTGAATTTGTTTTTTGCTACGTTTTTGAATCTGTCACCGGCCAATCTAGGTGAAGATATGATCTGCAAGAGTATTTGTTTTAATTTAATATTAAACTGGTTTATTCTAGAAATTAAAAATATTTAATTAGAATATTTTTAATCATATATTAAATATTATATAACTCTTATATAATATTTTAGGGATTTTTGTGAATGTTTGAAAATAGGATAATTGTTTGAATTATTATATTATATATAAAAATAATTAAAATATGTATTTGTTGAGGCATCTCATAATAGGTGATATATTTAATGTTATGATGAAAAGTAAGTAGATAAATAATGAGTAAATGAGTAAGTGACATGTCTCTTAAAAAGTGGTGACCCGGAGGAATAGGGCTACGGGCGGACAATCCCCGTGGAAAAGAGACAATGGTGTGGAGTGAGCCGACGAGACCGCTTCAGTCCAAAAACCGCTAACGAGCTAGGGATGATCGAGTTAAGGACCGTGGTCTCCCAACCGAGGGGCTCTGAAGCAATCATAGAGTATGGTTGAGCCGATGTGTGCGACGTTGGCTATTACTAGCACACCAACCTGATTGGTACACCTTGTTGAAATACACAAGTTGCACATGGTTGCTTTCTATGCTTAGGATAGACGATGTTTAGTATTAAGTTAGAAGTTTGAGCCTCAGTGGGCATAAGTGATTTCCTCACTGAGTATTTGTACTCACCCCCTCATTTTTCCCTTTTTCCAGATTAGATCTAGGATCGTGAGTAGCTGCTGAGTCTCCATTTTTCATTGAAGTTAGTTGTTTCAGTTATTTATTTCGTAAGACATTTTCTTTGTTATTTTCTTTATTTTAATAATTTTTAGTCGAGAGATTTTATGTAAGATTTTGGGACCATCTTAGTTATTAAATAAAGATTGAATGTTTTGGCACAAAGTGACACGTGTCTCAAAGAGTCACGAGACGGGTGTTACAACTTTACAAGACACGTTTGTATTGTCTTGCTTTCTCTCCTTCAACGTGATATCCTTTTTCGCCTTAATCTAAATTTTGCAGACACAAATTTCTCTTTTATATGTTCCCAAAACCGCAGTGGTTAGGCCATTTCCATTCATTAGAACTCCTAATAGGATTCTTAACATTTTTTTAATAAAAATAATGATATATAACAAGTTTACATTTTTTGTTTTGGTTTAGTATTTTAGGGGTTTCAATAGTGGAACCCCATTAGGGGTTCTTAAAAAACAACACTCAAAAACTCACACTTATGTCTTTAAACAATCATCTAGGACCAAGAAACCTAACTCCAAATAAGCAAACATCAGAAAACTGCAAATACCAATATCTCACAGATTTTAACAGCATAAGCCATTCACAATTTTACCATCAAATTTCATTACAAAACAGAAGCAAAGATCATTACAAAACAGAAGCAAAGATCATTACAAAGTTTGCATTTACTACTAGTTTCTCCTCAAGCAACTTGTGGAAATTAACGAATCAAGCACCTCACTGGAGCATTCATAAGTTACCGATTACGGGCTAACGAATCAAGCACCTCATTGAAGCAGGATAATGAAAAAGTATCTTAGAAGTGAACTCCATGGTTCCGATCTGAACAACACTCGCAGCTGATGCAGCAACAAGAGATAATCTTCCAAAACCCTGTTTTGCATATATGCATAAAACAAACACAATCATTTACAGAACAAACAAAGAAGTCACTCAATATGGATCCAAATCTCACATACTTACAACCTTGCGCATATTCCATTATGATAGCCAAATGAGTCAGTGTCAATATAACCTATCTTCAGTTACAACAAACGGAATGATAAGGACCACTTGCTTCAAAGATACTAAAATACATAAAACAAAAAATTAATGTGTTAACCTCTTCAAATCTAACGATATTAGGATGGCTTAATGATCTGTGGTTGATGATTTCATTTTGAACATTTTCATCAATCTGTAAATCCCATTGTTAAAAACTCAACCACTAATCATTAAAATCCCACATACGTACCATTCAAATCCCTCCAGTTGAAACCAATCATTAGAATGAAATTGTTTATATTCTCCATTCCAGCTCTAAACATAATGAGATCTTAGACAGCTTTTTGTTGAAGAACGGGAAGAGTTGTACTTACAAATGACAACTTTTCTTTTGTTCTTCAACAACTTTATCCGAGCCACAACTATCTTCGCCGCCGTGTTGCTGTTTTTCAATACCAAAAAGGAAACAAACAAGAATGAAAAGCTTCATCAGATACTTAATCATAGAAAACTTCATCAAATTCGAGATTTCTCAAAACGCAGACCAAAATTCTTGTTTTTTCTTTCTAAATAACAAAACTGAATATGCCGAGACAAATTCTCTAGATTAGAAGTACCAAGAGAGTAAAAAACTAAATTTTTAAATTAGGAACCTAAAGAAGCATTAAATCAATAAAAATGAGTACCATTTGGAGGAGTTAAAGCCACGGCGGAAGAAAGATAGATTGAACTTCATGAGCTTCTTAGTCTGCACAAAAGTATCTTAGCATCATGAAAGTAGTATCTGATCATCATGACATAGGGACTTGGAAATCTTAGATGAAAAGCACAAGAAGAAAGCAGAAGATGTTGAAAAATCGTGAGATCTCAACTTTGCAGCTACATAAATAACAAAAAATCGCATCTTTGCTTAAAGAGGTAATCAATTACCTGAGATTGATTTTGGTTTAAGGATCAGACACTTGCTGCCACAAGTAATACTAGTACTACAATTAAAAGAAAAGAAACAATCACTAGCAAATTGAAAATATAAAGAAAAACACATGCACCTGCAGAAGTTTATGTATCCGATCGAAGAAAGCTTTAGGGAAGATCAATTTCATCATCTTATTGACATTACTAGCCCCAAAGTCAAACTAATATTGCTACTGCAAAAATAAAAAAGCAAGCAACAACACCATGTCCAGTCCAGATCTCTCACTGACATGATCGTACATGTCTTTAACACTGCAAAATACCACACAATCCATTAGAGTCAACACATGAGATGAGATAACAACACTCACGTTTCGGAAAATGATTTCTTGGTGTTCTTGTGGAGATTTGAGACAGCAATCTTAGAAGCAAGCTGAAACATAACCACATAAGCATGTCAATTATACAGATCATGTCATCAATTATCAAATTCATAATTTAAACCAACATCAAAATTCAATTATATGAAACACCAAACCCATCAGAGATTACTAGTCCAAATTAAAGAAACCCAAGTAAATGGAACGAAGAGAAGTACTCTCGCAAAATTAATAGGTGTAGCGATTATGTGAAACTAATTAGCTGCATCTTCCCATTCAATATCGTGAAGCCCACTTCTCAATACCTCTCGATAATCAACCGCACCAGAGAAATCCCCTTGGCCGTCGACGCAATCGTAGTTGCGATCGACCACCGCATCCAATCGACTTTCCTTCAACTTGATTTGGTCTGTTCCTAAATTCTGTGTCGGGAATTTCTCCACCATCTCACCTTGTTTTGCCTCGACGATTCGAGTTGGGCTCCAATAATATTAGATCCACTACCGTCGACGATCCCAACATCGGAGCTGAATCATCGAAGGATGAAAAAACTAGAATGAAGAAAAGATTCAGAGGTCGTCGAGAAGAAGAGTTTTGCGGTCTCTAAAGGGTCGAAACCTGTAAGATGATCACATGTATGAGTTTTTTACCGTCTCTTAAATCTCTTTATTAAGAGACAGTTCTTAATTAAAATTATTTTTCTGATTACTTTTTTTTTTAATATCTAAGAATTCATCTAAGAATCCTTCTAACACACCCCATTGAAGGTTCTCTTACCTTACCTATTTTCAATTGTTTCTCACGTGTTCCCGCTCATGTCCTCCGCATCTACATACGCAGATGTGTATGTAACTCTTGCGTGTGAAATTAGCTGCTATTCGACATCACGTGCTTCTCTTCTAACCTAATGGCATGGGTAGAAAAGTCAAATTTTATGTATAAATTCTTATGAAATTGCTTCAAACTTTTTTATAAATTTCGCGAGGGACGATACCTATTTTGATAAATTTCTCTATTTTATACTAGGAAATTGCATTAACTTAGATTAAGATTATGGTAAACGAGGAAAAGGTGTGTGAGTAAGAAATGAAGAATTCTTGTTTTGGTGTACAAAATTCTTACCAATTGTCAAATATATTTCTTACATAGATATCCAAAATCTTTATAATAGATAGCCACAAATTATGACCATGAAACAATTATTAAATTTATTTATTGTCACACATATTTTGGACCACTAAATTTCAAGTTTGTAAAAATCATATTCCACATATCGAAATTGATGGATATAGTCACTACCACTACTCACTATGCTCTCGTCTATTAAAACCAAATCGAACCAAGACCAAAACCATAAATGGAAGGCAGACCTACAAAGCCATTTTCTAAGTATTACGAAAGTAAAAGTAAAAAGATCGAACAAAACTGAAAGTGAGAAGAAAGAAAAGATTCTGTATCTTCCATTATTATTTGTTAGATTCTGTATCTTCCATTATTATTTGTTAAGTTCTGTATATAACCGGGATTAAAATCTAATCTATCAATCTAATATTCTCCCTCAAAATAAAAATAAAAATAAATCATTGACATCTTGCTAACGAGAGAATTGAATAGATTAGGAAAGAAAAGGCTTTGTAAAAGCATATTTTATGTTGAGCTTAGACTTGATATGAAGAGGTTTAATCATACTATCAAGTACTCTTTCTCGAACCTTATAACAGTATAACTCTACATGCTTCGTTCGTTTATAAGAGACCTGGTTATTTGAAATGGGGATCACCGCAAAAGAGTCATATAAGAAAGCAACTAAACAATGTTGAGGTGACTGCAATTCATTCAACAAATTCACCAACCATTCAAGTTCTAGGACATCAAATCTCATAGCTATATATATTTAGGTTCTAAAGAAAAAGAGACACTGTTGGCTGCTTATTTGACTTCCAAGAGATCAAAGAAGATTTGATGAACATATAAAATCCTGATGTAAAACGACGAGTATCCTTGCATGATCTCCAATCTACATCTCTGAAATATTTTAAAATCAAGTCACAATCTACTGAGTAAAACAATCTTTTATTGATGCTTCCCTTCAGATATTGTAAGACTTTGTATGTTGCTTTGAGTTAAGATGGTTTGGGTTGAGATGAGAATTGGCATAGCCGGTTTACATCATATGTGATATATGGGCGAGTAATGGTCAGATACATCTAACGCCCTACTAATCTTCTGTAGACATTTGGATCCTCGAGTAATGGTTCTGAATTGTCTTGATAGAGTTAGAAGCTTGGTTCCATTGGAATGGTAGAAAGTTTCCATGCCAATTGTCATCTTTCTTCTAACAGCTCCAATCCTAAAAAGTAAATCCCCAAGGTCACGCAGCTTAAAGCACATTTC
>JAKUCM010010021.1:0-21215 GCA_023374145.1 Lepidium sativum | reverse complement strand
GAGAGAGAGATCTAACGTTTTAAACCCACCTCTTGATGAGACAAGGATACCACCTTCCATCCAGCAGCAGCAACACATCGCCGTTTTAGCATTGTATGCCCTAACGGTGATCCTGCAAAGACGCAAAAGTTGATGACCATTTTGTGTTGGCTCCACCAGACACCATGATAAATATATACAGAGAAATGGCACTTACCAGAGTTTCTAGAGAAATGAGTTGGCCCGTCAATTTCTAAAGCAACTTTCTTATCGACCAGAGCAACATCCACAGTGTAGCCATCAACATCATATTCTTTAGCCCAATCAGCCCCTGTACTGATTAGAAGGCGTCCAACTTCTTTCTGAAAAGATGAGGTTATTATCTGATTGAACCTTTTCGTTTTTCCTGCACGGGTTATTTTTTCTTCGAGTCCATGACAAAGTGACAACTGAAGGTGGGGGTACTCAAGCTTCAAGCACTGATTCACAAGATACACCTGAGAAGCAAACATGACATCTTCCCTATACTGTTCTGAAAGCCTTTGCTCCTCCAAGGCGGTTAAAGCACTCCATATAGTGGCAAAGAATGGTCGCTCTATTTGCCCAAGAACAGCGTAAGACCATGCTATGTTTCCAAGCTGGTCCCTATTAAAGTTAAGTTCTGGAGATCCTGAAGCACCATCGCGTCCCTCAACATTTGCCAATTCATCATTGTTTGCGATGTCTTTTGTTAAGTAGCACTTGACCTGGTCACTGCCTTTAAAAGCAGTATCCAAAGATTCAAGCAAAGGATCAGCTGGCTCATTAAGCGAGGCAAATGACCACAGTAGTTGAGCAACTTCTTGGCCTTTAAAGGTGATGGTAATAGTAGACGCTCTCTTTGACAACTCAGCAAATAGTTCTGGAGCAGAATGCCGCATGGAAGCAAAAGCCCCTGCAATATTAGCAACATTCTGAGAATTGAACTCCCCAACTTTCGATGTGGCAACTTCTGCTACCCTATCCATCTCTGTCAAATAAAGCAATTCACCCCCGATTTTGGACAATGCCCAAGAAATATTTGAGATGCCTTGAGCTGAACATTCTGGTAGACATGTCATTGCAAGAGCAACAAGCATTGACATCTCTCTTTGCCTAGCAAATGCAAGCCTACGAGTTCTCATCATTGAAACTTTCTCCATATTCTTGGCAATTCGGTGGAGTGCAGTAGCAATGTTTAAGGGAGATAATGGAGATGGACTTAAACCTTTGGCAACAGCCATGATTGTCTCAGCTGTTACTTCCAGTACTTCTTCAGCAGTTTGTGCTTCGATTATAGCTTTGTTCAGATTGATTTCCTTCATACGATCAGAGGGTCCTGAAAACTGGGATAGCCTCTGAGCTAATTGCTCCTTCATCTTCTCCTTCTTTTCCTCAAACATTCCACCAGCTAAAGAGCTAATTCTCTTCTGCAGTTCTCCCATCCTATCCTCTGCCGATCCATCTTCAAAGTCCAAATCTTCTTCCTCTGTATCAAAATCGTCTTCGAGAATACTTTTACTTTTGACCTTTTCTTTCTTTCCAATCACTTTCTTGTTCTTTTTCATTTTCTTCTTACGGGGCGTCACCTCCGCCATTCTAGAAGACAACCCTCTGGCCTCAATCGATTTAAGTGCAATTTTCCTTGCCCTTACACACCAATCCATGCCTTCAGTGTCATCAAGCACTTTCAAATTTTTCTCCTTTTTCCTTTTCTTTGGAGGCTGAATTTCCAACGGATCAATCTCTCCAAGAAATTCTGACTCCCAGTCCCCATCCTCTTCTTCTTCCCGTTCTTCCTCCGAGTTACGAATCAAAGAAGAGTTCTGAAACAATCATCAAAACAATACAAATTTGTTTGTGCAACCTTATCTAGAACCAAACACACCATAGGAATCATGAGGTTGCAGACAATTAAAAACCAAATCAACAAATAGCAACCAAGTTACTAGAACACTAAGAGAACTTATTTCACCAAAATCATTTGACAATTCGAAATATCTACGAAATATTATAGCTAAATTTCCGAGAACTAACCACGGAAAGAGTAAGGTGCTTAAGGGAGCTCCTCTGCGCGAGTGGGGCAAGAAATCGACTCTTCTTATTAGCCAGAGGCCAAATCCCTGGAAATTGATCAAAGAGCGAGTACGGCTATAAAGCTGGGTTGATTAAGCAACAAAGAAGAGAGGAGGAAATGAATTGCGACCTGCTGCGAAGGAAGAAGATGAGAATGAGAGATGGAGATGGCGGCGGTTGGGGTTAACGATGCGGTGGTGAATGTCAGGCGGATTGAGACAGAAGCACCGTCGTAGTGGAACTACACACTCCATCTTCTTCTGTCGGAGTATAAATTTCTGGCTTTGTGTTGTGCTGTGATTTAACGGATTTATTGTCTGAGAACACCCTTTCGTTAACAACCAAATCTCAAAACTCAACAAAAAAATAGACTGAATTAAAAAAAAAAAAAAAATTGAAAAAATTATAAATTAACCAATTTACCCCTGCAAAATTTGTACAAATCAGAGCAAAATCAATTAAACCGGGTTCAAATCAATTAAACCGGACTGAAATCAATTTAACCCGACCCAATCGCTCAAACCCGACCCAAACCCTAAAACCCGACCCAAACCCGACCCAACCTGTCGACCCGCCCCAAATCAACTCTCCCACTAAACCCTAAATTCCCGATTCAACTCCCCTCCCACTCTCCCTCTAATTTTCTCGAACTCATTTTATATCTTCTCTCAGAATTTCGAAATCCAATTTGATCTTCGGCGAACTAGTTAAACTTCGTACAACTTCGAAAATTTTCTCATCCAAACTTCGCGATTTGATCTCCTCGGAATCTCCCTTTGATTTCACTGAAACTCAACGACTTTTCTCAACCAAAATTTCGCGATTTCACTAAGGTAAACCATTTCATTGTTGCTTAAAACGATTATCCACTATGCTGAATTTGTTCTTGTTAATTAATCAACAACATCGATCCTTTAAGTAGAGATAGGAAGCCACATATGTCGGCTACTCTATCACAAGTCTCGGATTAGACTAATATAATGTTCAGTTTCTAGTGCCACAACTAAAAACCAAAAGAAAACAAATTAATCTAATGTTCATTAAAATGGAAACAAAGCTATATGTTCAATCAGGTACACCCAACGTAAAGCCTAAATACAATGACTTTCTTGCCTGGCAGGTGGATAACAAACACATTTCAACACATATATTTTGACTGCAAATTGACTTTTGCTAATCTAACACATATGACAACTTTCTTACTTGACAATTGGAGAGCAAAACACATTTCAGGTAAAATACTATCTTATTTCAGCACATATATTTTGACTGCAAATGGACTTTTTCTAATCTAACACATATGAAAACTTTCTTGCTTGACAATTGGAGAGCAAACACATTCAGGTAAAATACTATCTTATTTCAGTATATATATTTTGACTGCAAATTGTCTTTTGCTAATTCAACACATACGATGATTTTTTTGCTTGACAATCGGAGAGCAAACAGATTTCAAGTAAAATACTAATCTAATACATCCACTAAACACATCAACATACTAAGACCCAAAAACTTTCAAATGCTCCAAAAAAACTAGAAGAGTACCTTAATATATTCTTGGGTTTAGCAAGTTACGAGTAGCACTGGTTAATGTTGTTTGACTGGTACCGTTTGAAGATCCATCTTTAGCTGTCAATTGTGTAACAGCTTCCCATACTTCAAGTACAATGGTTTCAGCTCTAGCATCAATGAATGTTCAATCTTTGCATGTATGTGTTCCTCGTACCAGACCTGAGTAAGGCGGTGGTTCATTAGAACCAGCCTTAACCATATCTCAAAACAAAAGAGAAAAAGAAAAAAACATGAAATATTGTATAATATGATATAAAGAAAAGAAAAAGAAGCTTTACCATATCATATTCAATTTTTAGAAAATTTCTAGGACATGCACAATTTTTGTGCATCCCTTTTCCATAAGGGTCAGACATACGACTTTCAGCAGTTGACTTGCTCCTCTTTATTGCTGGTTCTGTTGCCCAATTCTCCAATAGATAAGTCCAATCATCGTCATTTATGTACGATGGTTTCTTACTCTTCTCTCTTCTTTTTGCTCATGTTTTGACAGATTGTCTATTGGGTATGTTTTTTCCATTGCTGGTAGACTACATCATTAAACTTATCTTGCAATAGTAGTTTTGCTAGAAATAGAAGACATTAGGTTGTGAATTATGTAAACAATGGAGGCTGAAAGTAGTTAGCTTATCCAATACAAACACTGACCATAATAGTTGGCCACAGCAGGGGGTCGGTCTTTCCGCTCTTGAGGAACAAATTTCTAACTACTCCAAGCTCCATTGTAGTAACCTTGCCAACTTGTGCAAACAAAATTGTTCACAGAATCATCAATACCAAACCTGAAAGAAAAAAATCAGAGATATATAGTAAAATTTTCATTTGGTTTTCTAAACTATAGACAGAGATGTACTTACCATAAAGCACCATTGAGTTTATTTGGATGGAGGTGTGGCTGAAGTTTTTGGGAGGGAGCATTAATTAATGCAATTCTAGTGTAATACGAGTGTAATTGTTTGCAACTGAAGAGGCATTGCTTATAGATCTAACAGCTCCCGGAGGCATATTAGTTCTTGAAGTTGAACCTGAAAATGGGCAACAAAATGGTACATATTAGCAATCCTTGGCATTAAGAAATAAATCTATACACATTATTTCTGTTCCATTAACTCACAACAGTTATAACACACAAAGATATGCATTCCAAGAGCCAATCCTTACTCTATTAAAACACTACTAGAGAGTTGTAAAAATGAATAAGTTCAATAAGACTTGATGAAGGCGGGATAACGGCACTTGCCTTCTCTGCGGGACCTCTTTGAGAAGCTCTCACTGTTCATACATTCTTTCTAATTAATCGTTTCTACCGGGAATGCTGGTGCTCTAATCTGAGCTGATAAATAGGAACTACACTTCGACTTTATTTACTATATTCCCCCCTCTCTAACCCAAGTCCTAGAAGTGAATGAGGAATGAAAGAACTTCTGCTTCCGCAATGAGACGCTAACAAACAAAAAGGTGCGTGCCGCACTCACGAGGGACTGCCAGTTGATATACTGGAGGAAGGTGGGGATGACGTCAAGTCCGCATGGCCCTTATGGGCTGGGCCACACACGTGCTACAATGGCAACTATCTGAATGACTAAACAAATACCAGCTAACGGACCGAACCCCCACCAATAACTAAGATTGCTCGGGGTTGGATAATCGACCTTTTCTCGTATATGGGACTCTCTATCTTCTTGGGTAGATAATCGATCGTCTTTCATTTTGAGTTAAATTTTGATATGCCAAAACCCAAGATCTACTTACAAACAGATCGTGATTTTCACATAAATCATAAAAATTTCTAATTAAGAAACAAATTTCATAACGAATCTATGAGTAGAAACTATAAACATTATCAAAGATTGTAAACTTTCTATTCACTGGAATTGCATTGACGAAATCAAACACTAACAGAGAGAAGATAAACAAAGCAAAAGAAACATGAAAGAAAGATAGCAAATCCAGACCATAGAGAGTCACAAATCGGTAAAAGAACCTAAAAAAAATGTCTTTGTATAAACCCTAAAAGTAAGAAGAAGAAACTCAAATCCCATAAATTATTACTTAGGATTCTCACTCAAGCAATAAACTCTCGCAAATGATAGATTCTCACTCAAAATCAGTTCGAACTCATCAAATCAAAGAACCAAGCGTTCACCAAATTGATACCCTAGAAGTTGTTATGATCCAACGAGAAAGAGAAGAGAAGCATAAGCATAATGAGAAAGAGAGAAAAAACTTGAAGGAGTAAAGGTTCTAGTTCTGTTTGGAGGATCCATTGTCGCCTAAAAAAAGAGAGGAAATCGAAATTTTTTTGTTTCGATAATGAGAGAGGATGAGGTCTTTTTTGCCTTATTGTTAGAGACAGATTTTTATTTCTTTTTTTATAGGAGACTAAATCGTTTTGGAGCTAAAGCCCAATTATTTTGTTAGAGCCAAAACCCAAATTACATTTTGGAGCAAAAACCCAAATACTTTGGAACCAAAACCAAAATTAGAATTTAAATTAGTCAATAATTAGAATTTGATTTTGATTAGAAATTTTTTTTAATTATAATTATCTAAAAATTTAGTTAGTTATTTAATGATGATTTTAAATATATATATATTCTGAAATGGAAAATAATATGTTGATCAAATACAAATGTTTCTTATAGATAAATAAGTCACAAATAAAACAAAATAATCAAACTATAAAAGTCATTGTTCATGGAATTATTCATACATTTATTTTTTGAAATTATAATTAAAGTTAACAAGCATCAGAATCATAATTAGAGTTTGAATCAGAATCATCACATGTGTCTAATTCTTCTTCTAATATATATTCATCATTTGGAGGATCTCCAATGAATGTATCATAATCTGATACATCTTCCACGACATGTGATTCAACTCGCAACATTGGACTTGGTGCTAAAATCTGGGTGTGTATATTGTCTTGTAATGCAGTTAGAGTAACTTTTGAAGTTTCATGAATCCAACGTCGCATAAGTTTTGTTCAAGCCCACCATTCAGTTGTTGGGTTACGACGCACGTGCATATAAGGAATAAAACATACCTGATCCACGACCATCTGTTGTGTTAAACCACCTACATTTGAATATTATAGCCTTCGAACCAACCGAACTATGGTTGTTGTGCTTTTCCGATTAACTCGACCATCATGGTAAAATAACTCAAAACATATGGAGAATTATATATAAATTGAATATTTTCATACACAACATCGGTTATAACTTCTTGATTTCTAAACACATTTGCATATGCATTTGAAATCTCCTCATTCAAAAATTGTGCAACAATCGAACCTGCAATGTGTGCCTTATTTTTAACTTTTTTCTTCAAATGATACTTGTATCTCTCAAACATATACATCCACCTATATTGGACTGCACCACCTAAAGCAGCTTCATCTGGCATGTGCACTGGCAGATGTTCTATAACATCAAAGAATGATGGAGGAAATATCTTTTCCAAATTACAGATCTTCACCGCGATATTTTCTTTCAAAATAGCAACATCTTCGCATCATAAAGTCTTCGCTGAAATGTCCTGGAAAAAATGCAATTTCTACACACATGGACAATACCAATAAGTACCGTTAATCAAGAGATATATAAATATATAATAGAGTTAAAAATACCTGAAATTGCTGTGTGAACATTTCTTGGAAGAAGTTCTGAAAAGGCAAATGGGAGGAGTCGTTGCATGATAACATGACAATCATGACTTTTCAGTCTCGATAAATTCAAATTGTTTTCATCAATACACCGACTAAACTTTGACGCATATCTGTCTTGAAATTTTATATCATTTTTCAACCAATTGAGAAATTTCTTTTTGCCTTAGTTTAAAAACCTATAGATTGTTATTGACATTGTTCCATCTTACTTAATATGAAACTCTTCTCTTATACACATAGCTATGAGATCCATCCTTAATTTAATGTTGTCTTTCGTCTTCCCGGAAATATTCAACAATGTGTTGATTAAGTTGTCAAATAAATTTTTCTCTATGTGCATGAAGTCAAGGTTATATCGAAGAAGAAGATCTTCCCAATATGGAAAATCCCAAAAGATACTCTTCTTTACCCAATTATGGTAATCACCATAACCATCTATAGTTCGAGCAGGCTTCTCGTGTTCGTTTCCTTCACAATTGACTATTCTTGATAATCCCTCAATATTATTTATTCTTTCGTAAAGAATATATTCTCCATTCAGCCATGTTGGAGGACCATCTACTACTGTTTTCCCCGTTTAAACGCTCGAACATTTCTTCTGTAAGGATGATCTTTATGCAGACACATTCTATGGCAATCAAACCAACTATGTTTCCTCCAATTAGGTAGCCAAAACAATTTTGTTTGATCAAGACAATATGGACACGCTAAAAGACCATGTGTTATCCAACCAGATAACATGTCATACGCTGGAAAATCGCTGATTGTCCACATCAATGCAATTTTGATCGTAAAATTTTGTTTATTTGGTATACCGTACGGTTACGCACCATTATCCTATAAAATTTTTAGTTCTTCAATCAACGGTTGAAGATTAATATTAAGACTCTTTTTTGGATGTTTTGGCCCTGGAACTAGTACCGATACAAAGAAATATTTCCTCTTCATGCACATGCCCAGGAGGTAAGTTATAAAGAGGTACAATCACATGCCAAACTGAGTGTGCCTCACCACTCATACCAACAGGATTGAACCCATATGTTGATAAGCCTAGATAAATATTACGGTTTTCAGCTGCAAAACTAGGATGTACCTCATTAAAATGCTTCCAGGCTGCTCCATCTGACTGGTGATGCATTTCTCCTTCAAGAGATATATGTTCAGCGTGCCACCGCATATTAGATGAAGTCATCTCTAGTTGGTACAGTCTCTTCAACCGCTACGTAATTGGCATATAAAACATTCTTTGCTTCAATCTCTTTTTACCGGTTCCGTTGTTTGGATGATATCTATCTTTTTTACAGATGTGACAATGCAATAACTCTTTATCTTCCCACTTCCAGAAGAGCATACAATTATCCTCAGAGACATCAATCTTATGTATGCGAAGTCCTAGTGATTGTGTCAACTTCTTTATCTCGTAGTATGCTCTTGGAGCTTTATTTGGCTTCAGAAGAACTTTTCTAAATATTTGAGATGACTCATCAACATATGCTTTAGGCAAATTGTAATCGGTTTTTGCTTTAAGAATATTAGAACCAACCACAATTAATAAAAATCTTCATCGCATCCAGCATAAAGGGGTTGATTAGCATTTTCAAAAGCTTGAAAAACAGTGTCATTATACAGCCCTTCATTGGTTGCTTCCACCGTACTCTCCAAAATGTGAGAATCTGCAACATTTTCTCCCATGGTAACATTCACGTATGGAAATTTTCATAAGTCCCAACCCAAACTTGAAAATTTGCAGGTTGCTCATATTTCGTTGCTTCTTCACCAGTAAACTGGTTTGATGTTGATAATTCACCAATATCATAACAATCTTCTCCATGACTAGACCAAATATAATAATTTCCCTTGAATCCCACACGAAAAAGATGTTTGGATACAGTTCTTGTGTCACACTGCTTTCGGTTCTTACACCGCGCACAAGGACACAATAAAGTGTTTAGCTCTTGGTAAGAAGCTCGATTACAAGCAAATGTAAGAAATACGTTAATCCCCTCTATAAACTCTTCAGATACACAATTTCTTACCTGAACAATATGTCGATCCATCCCACTCTCTTGATTGAAAACAATGAGAAATTTTGAAGAAGAAAATGATTATGAACGGATATGAAATGGAAGAGAAAAAGAGGAGGAAGTGAAAGAGAAATAAGATATGTGGGTTGGTAAAGAGATCTTTTTGCATAGTAGTTATTAAAACATGGACACAGTTTTACCACGAATATATTTCATGACTAATATAGCCACGAAATAGCCACAAATTTAGTCACGATAGTCACGAAATAGTCATTGTTTTCAGCAATTTGACTACTTACTGATTTGTGGAGTGGTAGTGCTATTCGATTATTTGAGTTTACAATTCAGTTTGCCACGAAATATTTAGTGGATAAACGGTGTCTATTCTAACACAGTTTGACCACAAAGTTTTTTGTGACTATATTAGCCACAAAATAAAACATGAGTAAATTTGTGGTACATTTTGATGTGTAATATTAGGTGGTTAAATAGTAACTAATTAGCCACGAAAGAGATACTAAATATCATTTCGTGGCTTTTATTTTTTTCGTGGCTAATTGTAAATATGCCACAAAATGATTGTGGCTCATTCGTGAATATATGGAAAAATTCTAGTAGTGATTCATCTTTTATACAGTGTACTTTTTACAAGATATTTATTTCTTCAGCTGATAAATTTTGTATAATAATCCTAATATAATCAAAAACTCCTAATTATTTTCTTTTCTGGTCAGGAAGTTCTTTGGAAAAACTTATGTTGAGACATTCATGTTTTATACAATTAATATATTAATTTGCTTGTAAATTTTTTACACGATTTCTATTTTTGTAGTTAACAAAATTTTGTATAATAATCCTAATATAATTATATACTCCTAATTCTTTTCTTTTTTGGTCAGGAAGCTCTTTGGGAAAATATAAGAGAGGCATGGGTTTTTTTGTAAATTGAAAATATAGAATTTTGAATTATAGAACATAAGTTCCTTCATAAATTAAACATATCTCCATTTTCTTTACTTAACCAACAAAAGTATTCCTTAATTTTAAGTGATAAGTGTCGACTGTTAAGTGATATAAAACTTTTAATTTTAAGTCATTACCAAACTTTTGTCTCATGATTAAATGTCTCCACTAATAACTCATGAATTTGAAGTTCAGCTCCACCCTATTATATATAATAGTTAATAAATGATATTAGTGATGAATTTGGACCATAGATCATGTGTTTTCCTTTACGAAGGGAAGAAATTTTTGTAGGATTACTAAACAAATAAATTCTCCTAACTCCATTTTAATTTGCATTTTTTATAACTTGAAAAAAAAATTCTGAAATTTCTTAATTAAAAGATTACTAAACATTTTTCTGACGAGTTCATAAGATTACTAAACATTTTCTTCTCAATTTCAAATCTTGCATTTTCTTTACATTCTTATCTCTGATTTTTTCTTAAAAAATAACAATTTCCAAAATAGGTTAGTAGTGGAAGACAAGACTACTTTTACCGTGTTTGACTATAGTTGGAAATGTGTCTGTCTAATCTTCTCCATAAGTTTAGGTAAAACTGCATCCTACAAGCCTACCTTTTACCGTTGGATGACCCCATTGCTATAGTAAGTGTTTTTTTTTTATATCTAATTAGTTACAGATAATGCATGTTATGTACAAATAGTTACATGAATTATGAATAGAATTTTATCAATATCATTATACACATTCGTATTCCCTCCCAATATGGAAGGAATATATTCAAAACATTCATCTTGCAGGACTCTTATAATTCTAAATTTGTATAATATCGTTGTTGATGTATAGACTAATGATTTAGAATGGTAACTTACTCATGTGACAACTCAATAATATAAACCTTTTCCCAAATATTTACATAGCCAATTTTAGAAAGCAGTTTTTTTATTTCGTAGTAAGAAACATGTGACAAATAATCATCTAATGTCATATACTCTATTATAAAATCAATAATTGTTGTATCAACAAAACTTTTTGGTTCAAACTATACTTTATTCTTTATCATACACACAAAAAACCTATATCATGTTCAAAACTAAATAAAAATGGTGGGGATTGATTCTTTCATTCTCTTATACGTTTAATAATAAAAAGAAATTTTATTAATTTCCTAATTTATAGGAAACGCACAAGCATTGCAAAAGGTTTTGGATCTAAACCGTCTCTCACCCGTCATTGACTAAGTTTTTCTTTGTCATTTGATTTCTACAGGAGACATATATGGCCAATATTCAATATATATAATTCAACATGATTAAATTCTCATTGCGAAAAGGATAAATAAGAACATACGAGGAAGAATATTATTTAAGACAGCAAAGGAAAGAAAGAAGTCTTAGATCGTTGGTTGATGTCCAACTGTCTCTGCTTCATCAGATAATTTCCAATCATTAATATTCAGACGATAGACACAAACTCCAGTATTACTCCAGTTGCCATACGGCTTATCGTCAACCTTATTCTTGAAGATACATATTTATCAAAAAAATGTTTAATATCGCCAAGCTAAACCTTTGCTAAATGTCAAGTTTTTTTCTGTATGGTGCTTAGGGTGATACAGCTAATAACTCTAACATTAGAGGTTTGATTCTTCTCTGTTACAGTTAGTAAACTATAAGGAAATTTAGGATGTGTGTTTTTATATTATGGATTATATTTTGTCAATTCAATCACTACAAGAGAACATGTGTTTTACAACTCCCATTTTCGTCCCTAAAGCGTTGTAAAGGACTTTTATAACGTATTAGGGACGCCGCGTGAAACGTCGTGTCTTGCACGTCGTAAGGTACAAAACGTTGTAAAAACGTTGTAAAAATTAACAACGCAAAAAAAACGTTGTTAAAACGTCGTAAAGGGGGAGTTGTAAAAACCTCGTAAATATTGGCAAACGTTGTAAAGTCGATGCCAATATAAACGTTGTAAGTTGATTGTAAACTTAGCAACGTCCTTACAACATTTAATTTGCAACTAATTAGAGTCGATTTTTTTACAACGTTTTAGAGTCGATTTTTTTACAACAAAGTAAAGACGAAAGTTTTACAACTACTTAAAGATGAAATTGTTTACAACTATTTAAAGACGAAAAGTGTTTACAACTATTTAAAGACGAAATAATTTACAACTACTTAGGGACTAAAATTTATTATGTATTTTTTTATTAAAATTGTGAAATTTATTTTTTTGTATTTAAAATAAAATATGAAATAATTAAAATAAAATTATAATATAAAATATATAATTAAAATGTTTTTACAAAATTTAATTACAAATTACAAAATATTTAACGAAGTAATTCGTCGAACATGTCAGAGCTACGATCGTCCTGATCTTCAGCCACCCGCTCGTTCAAATCGACCTCGACATTCTCCGTAGGCCTAATCCCGAGGATGCGGTGCCGTGCAGTATGTCACTGTAGTGGACACGGCGTGTATGCTTCCGGGGTGCCATAATTTGTACCTACAAAATGATGTTTCGTAAATTAGACGTTGGATACTACTAAATAATATATAAAGCCTAAATTCTAAATTCCGTACCTACTACATCATTTCTAAACAACCTACATAAATTTAAATCCTAAATTTGCAAAAAAAATGAAAATTGTAGAGAGAAGGGAGAGAGTGATACCTTAGAGAGAGAATGTGGAATGGAGAATGATGGAATAATGTTGCAAAATTGGTGATGTATTTATAGGGAAAAGGTGGAGTTGTAAACGAGTTGGGAACTATTTAAATGTCGTGAAAGAGTTGTAAATTTAGGGACGAATTTACAACGTTTTCGATGTAAAGAAGTTGGCAAATGTTGATTCAATGTACCACTACGGTGCAATTCATTGAGACGTTATGTTTAATTAAAATACCCGTTACGTAAATAAAATAAACGTTGTAAGGACGTTGGCAACTAGCAACGTCTTTACGACGTTCTAGTTTGCCAACGTCGTTACGACGTTCCTATTTTTTTTTTTTTTTTTTTTTCTAAATTTTGTCTAATTTAAATCAGACTCTTATAATTTAAATCACACTCTTATAATTTAAATCATACTCTTATAATTATACAAGAGTATGATTTAAATTATAAGAGTGTGATTTAAATTAGAGTATGATTATAAGAGTATGATTTAAAGTTTACAAAATTTAGAAACAAAAAAAAAAAAAAATAGGAACGTCGTAAAAAGGTTGGCAAACTAGAACGTCGTAAAGACGTTGCTAGTTGCCAACGTCCTTACAACGTTTTTAGAGAAACGTCGTAAAGACGTTGACGACTAGCAACGTCTTTACGACGTTCTAGTTTGCCAACGTCGTTACGACGTTCCTTTTTTTTTTTTTTTTTTTTTTGTTTCTAAATTTTGTAAACTTTAAATCATACTCTTATAATCATACTCTAATTTAAATCATACTCTTGTATAATTACAACACATGGAAACGTCGTAAGGACGTGATATCTAGTTAATTTAAATCATACTCTTGTTTTTTAGAGAAACGTCATAAGGACGTTGGCATCTAGCATGTCATAAAACTTTTTTGCATCTAAATTGGGTGCCTCAACAACTATAGGTTGATCAGTATTAGTTTCCTGAAATGCGTCTGTGACCATTTCATGCATCCTATCATGCTCTACAACCCCATGAATCTCATTTTGATAACCAACATCATGCAAATTACTTGATTCACCTATATTAGCATCAACATTCCTAAAATTACTACTACTTGCTTCGTCATTCCCACGACCGCTATCACCTTCCCCATGGTGAAACCAAATGTAATAATGCGGTGTAAACCCTCTATTTAATATATGACTCCAAACAGTTTCTACTCGGGCAAATTTCGTATTTTTGCATTTCCGACAAGGAGAGAACATCTTACCCGATTTAACCGTGATTTCGGTTTGACTAGCCTGGTGCATGAATATTTCTGCCTTATTCATAAACTCCTTTGTCACGATTCCGGCAGCATCTCTATGCATATACATCCACTTCCGTTGCTCGAAAATATCTCCACCGAAAGACATTTTTGGGATTTTTCCCCAAAACCGTTTTTTTTTTCTCCTTTACCACGTTTTTTTTTTATTTTTTGATGTTGTGATTAATGAAGAGAGCCTTCCTCCTTATATAGGAAAAAAATTAACGATGATTTTACAACTTCTCGCAAATTACGAGTAAATTACAACACATGTACCTAACCATAAATATCTAATTTGAAATTACGTCCTTAAGTAGTTGTAAACAGTTTAGTCGTAAAAGAGTTGTAAAGTAGTGACGTTTTAACAACGTAATTTTAAATTTACCAACACCTTTACAACTCCAAGTTTAAATTTTATTTAAACCTTTTACGTAACAAGAAAAATGTGTATACCTACTTTGACATTCGATGTTAATTCGATATAAATTATAGAGGTCGTAAAAGTGTTGCAACTTAGGGACTTATTCACAACGAATTGTTGAAGCAATGGAAAAACGTTGTTAAAAAGTCGTAAATTACCGACTTGTTTACAACCTTTTTTTCGTTGTATGTTTACAACTCATTTACGACATTTTTTCTAAACGTCGTAAAGAAGTTGCAAATACCTCCCTATTTTACAACGTCCCAAAAACGTTGTAAAATATGGTCCCTAAACTAATGTTCTCTTGTAGTGAATTATTGATTAAAAAAAACATCGCTAATGTTTGTCAATAATTAATTGATAGTTTTGTAATACTTAAAAATAATGTAATATCAAACAACGATTAAATTTACTAGTAGATGTTAAGTATATCCCGTAATCTAAATTTTGCAAAATAATTCAATAATATTTGTACGCATTGCGTGGGATATCACTTTTTTTTTGTCAACTAATCTAGTGACTTTTAAATACCGCTCTTACTACTTCATGTAAGAGGTTCGATCTCAGCTGCCTTGAAGATTTATAAAATGACTGCACCATTGGGCCACTGTCCTCGACAAAGATTAATTGCACCAGCCGAGAAAATATATAATGTAACAATTGTAGTTTATCATTAACCAAAAAAAATTGTTATTTATATTTGGGCTCTTTTATTACTAGAAAACAATTCAACTTTTACCATGATTATAATAATAAATTGGTCAAAAACAGTTGTTTTGATTAATTTTTGACCAATATAAATTTTCAAAGAACAATTTTTGACCCTTTAATTTTGATCAAAAATTAATCAAAAAACTCCTTTTGGACCAATATATGATTATGATCATGGTCAAAATTGAGTTATTTTATACTTTATCATCAAAAAGTGGTCACAATATTTTGATAATATATCAATTAGTGAAAATATTCTGATTATTGAATGACCAAATATTTAATTGGTTAAAAGTTAATAGATTTTTAATCATATTTATGTTGACTAAAATTTTGGTCAAATTTTTTTTGATCACTATATAGCATGTGTTTCTTATAGTGTTTATATTTTGAGAAATATACATTACACTAGCACAGAATATTTTTCAAAAAAACTAGTTTCTAAGAAAACAATGCTTAAGCAAAATAAATTATTAATGCTTGTACTAAGCATTGGCATCCGGGTACCCGAATTCGATGGGTTTTGGATTTCAGGTATTATCCCAGACCTAGATTGTACTATAAGATTCAACAAAATTGTTATATGGTCCATTATTGTACAATCGTAAATTAAGTTTTGTGAACTGAGATCAGTTAATGTTTTAACTTGTGGATGTGTGTAGACAAACTCCTCCTAATATTAGTAAGGACTCCATTCGTTATCTTCAAAAAGCCAAAAATATGATTTTTGAAACAGATATTCTACAATAGAAACTACAATTAAACTCGAAAAATCATCCTTTTAACGCTGAGATATTTGCTAACTGTTTTGACGGTTTCAATACTCTATGGTTGGTTAAGTGAAGCCTTTTGAACATTTTTGTGGCTGGCCATTGACGCAATCTACCCTAAAAAAGTTATCGTGATCATGCGGGTGAGAAATGTAGTAGTTGTAATGACATGGTTGATAATGGAATGCAGTTTGTGCACAGGAAAATTCGTGGTGGAGAAAAACAACCTCCGAGTGACTTCACCAGAATCCATTAGAGGAATCTACAAATGTGCCCTTGGAAACTTTGGTATCCCTCAATACGGTGGAAGCATGTCCGGTGCGGTGGTTTACCCTAAAGCTAACCAGAAAGCTTGCAAGAACTTTGAAGATTATGATATCTCTTTTAGATCTAGAATCGCTGGATTGCCCACATTTGTTCTCGTCGATCGAGGAGGTTTGTCCCTTTGTCTTCATGTTTGATTCTTTGTTTTGATCATATAAAAGAATTTTCATACAAGAAATTTGTTAAAAGGTGACTTATGAGACAAGAAACCTAATGTTCATGTTGTTATCTTCAGATTGTTACTTCACATTGAAGGCATGGAACGCGCAACGAGCTGGTGCTGCGACTATCTTGGTGGCAGATAACAGGCCTGAACAGCTCATTACCATGGATGCACCAGAGGATGAGACAGCACATGCAGATTACCTACAAAATATCACGATTCCTTCAGCATTAGTGAGTAGAACTCTAGGGATTGTCATCAAAACAGCTATAGCTCATGGTGAGCCCGTTCATATAAATCTAGATTGGCGAGAGACTCTTCCACATCCAAACGATCGAGTAGCTTACGAGCTATGGACCAACAGCAATGATGAATGTGGACCCAAATGTGATGGAGTAATCCGGTTTCTTAAGAGATTCAAAGGAGCTGCTCAGATTCTTGAGAAAGGAGGCTACACTCGCTTCACTCCCCACTACATCACATGGCAATTCACTTATTATCTTCTCTTCTAACATGTATCTATATATAACATTCATCAAATTAAACAATAACTATGAATGTTCATACATATATAGGTATTGTCCTGAAGCGTTTCTAGCAAGCAGACAATGTAAAACACAATGCATCAATGGTGGGAGGTATTGTGCTCCTGATCCTGAGCAAGATTTCTCGAGAGGATACAATGGCAAAGACGTGATCGTTCAGAATTTACGACAAGCTTGTTTCTTTAGAGTTACTAATGACAGTGGAAAGCCTTGGCTTTGGTGGGATTATGTCACTGATTTCGCCATTCGTTGTCCCATGAAAGAGGAGAAGTACAACGAGGAATGTGCAGATCAAGTCATTCGCTCTCTTGGTAAACTAACATCTTTGCATATTGATGAACCTTTCTTATTAGTTTCTTGATATCTTATTTTATATTTTTTGAGCAGGAGTTGATGTGAAGAAAATTGATAAATGCATTGGAGATATAGAAGCAAATGTCGAAAATCCTGTTCTTAAAGATGAACAACAAGAACTAGTCTTCTTTCTTCTTTCTTCTTTTTCTTTCAAACGGTGTAAGCATTCCAACTATTAAAACCAAAATTTCTGAATTCAAATCTCCCTACAAAAATTTGATTCTTTATAAAACTTATTTTTTTTAATGTAAGGAACTTGAACTTGAGTCCGGCTATCCGAACCAAAATTCGGACTGACCGAATAACACATTTGTCACCCAATTTCAAACCTCGGAATTTGTCTTAGTTTGGTGGTTAGAATGATTCAGCTAACAACTAATTTATCAATCCAATTGTTACAAAAAAACTAAAATTTCAAACCTTTGCATATATTGCTAATTTTGTTAGGTTGGGAAAGGGGCACGAGGAGATGTGTCAATACTACCAACTATTGTGATAAACAATAGACAATACAGAGGTGATCAAAGCAAGCTAAATTCTTCAATGTCTCACTCAAACTTTATTAGTTTTAAGTTAATTAATAATGTTTCATTGTCATAGGGAAGTTGGAGAGATCGGCCGTGCTTAAGGCTCTTTGCTCAGGGTTTCGTGAGACAACTGAGCCACCCATTTGTTTAACCGAAGGTCCTTTCTACTTAATGAGCAAAATTTTTTAATCATTGGTTTCATTATTTGTAGTTTCTGAATTGGAATGTTTTTGAAACAGACATAGAAACCAATGAATGTTTACAAAACAATGGAGGATGTTG
This sequence comes from Lepidium sativum, assembly GCA_023374145.1. NCBI lineage: Eukaryota > Viridiplantae > Streptophyta > Magnoliopsida > Brassicales > Brassicaceae > Lepidium > Lepidium sativum. Next base: position 2,856 of record JAKUCM010010021.1, on the reverse strand, counting down.
GGTGGACAAAACAACCAACATTACAGCTTGCAGAGTACTATAAAACAATCATTCCTGTTTATGTTACAATTATGTTCCAGCCTTAAAATCATTAGTACTATAGTATTATTGTAATGTTACAGGACACATTCAGAGGAAGAGTATGTCAATGTCCCATTGTTCAAGGTGTCAAGTTTCTAGGAGATGGTTACACACATTGTGAAGGTATATAAAGCTTAACTATATATCATTAAATCCACACACATATATATATATATATATATATATATATATATATATATACACGATTAACATATTTAAATTTGGATATTGTAGCTTCTGGAGCACTACGTTGTGGAATATATAATGGAGGATGCTGGAAAAAAACTCAATTGGGAAAAACATATTCCGCTTGTCGTGTAATCTTACAAATCTCTCGACTAAATAACAAATTTTCTATATTTTTTAAGTATTTAATATAAATATGTATTAATTAAATTTGGTTTTTATGTTCTTGTTAGGATGATCATTCGAAAGGATGCAAATGTCCTCCTGGATGTAAGGGAGATGGACTCAGAGATTGTCAAGGTATTGATCAGTAAGAATAATTTATGAATGAAACATATAATATATAATCATTTCTATTTGGTCACCGGATGTCTAAATTCGGGCAATGTCGGGTCCCTAAAAATTAGTTTGGGTTTTGACCCAAACTCGTCTTCGTTAAAAAAGAATAATTTTGATGTAAATGAATGCAGATGTGAATGAATGTGAGGAGAAAAGAGCATGTCAGTGTCATGGCTGCAAATGCAAGAACACATGGGGAAGTTATGAATGTAGCTGCAGTGGAGACTTGCTTTACATAAGAGAACACGACATTTGCATTAGTATGTTTTTACAAATCATTCATAATGTTTTGTTTGGAATCAATCAATGTATCATTATGATAAACTAAATCAATTAATTGTGAATATTTTAGGTAAAGATGCAAGAGGAGATGTAAGTTGGGGAGTAATATTGATAATAGTAATGGGATTAAGTGCAGCTACTTTTGGAGCTTACACTGTTTATAAATACAGGATTCGGGTATTTATATATTTATCTTTAATTATTATAAGTTTTCTTCATTAATATTGAAGATATGTATGTATAAGTATAAGTTTTTTGATTGGTATGTGCAGACATATATGGACTCAGAGATAAGAGCGATAATGGCACAATACATGCCTCTTGATAATCAACCCAACAATCAAATTGAGTTGTAAGAACGAAGTCTTCTTCACTCAATTCAACATCAAACTTCATACTTTATTTTTGGTTTTCTTTTAGTGTTAATTTTTAACGTTTGATCTAATATATATATATAGGGTTCTATGGTTGGTTATAAGCCTTTATTATTTCGTAACGTAGATTCGTCACTATATAATATAACCGTACTGGTCATGTCTATCTGTTAACTTGGACAGATCTCAATTATAATATATTTGTTGTTTATTTTTATCTATTTATTTTATCTTTTAAGAGGAAGCGTCAAGCATTCAAATTAAGTTGAAGTTGAAGATATTGTACTTAATACTTGGACTAAACATAATTTTATTAACTCTTGTAAATTTTTGGACCACACATAATCTACACTAATAAAAGGATGGTTTGAGATTTCTAGAGCTATCCACCTCAGCCTATTTTAAATCTTTAGAAGATGTCAGGTCAACTTGCAAAATTTAAAACGTGAGGATATAACTATCCCGCATCTTCACTTATTCTCAATAACTTAGGAGGCCTAATAATAATTAATGCAAATTAATGCTGATTTATTAATCACATCCTCACCACTTTGTCAAAATCCTTGCAGTTTCAAACTGTTCAAATTCTCTTTCACATAATTTATAAACTCTCCCAAACATGCTATCACTCATCATAAACTTTCCAGAATTTTTGTATTACTCATTTGCTTTGTGAGAAATAGTTTTTCTATTTTCACTCAACTACGAGTCACTTGAGAAGCCTACGGTTAATAATCTCAGCCCCATGTCTGAAATATACTCCTTACGTGATGCATTCTCAGTTTGCTCAAATATTACTGACCTGATTGTTGGATTCTAGGTATGATAAATATATATATATATATATGTGGATTATTTTTTATAGATTATATAGTGTTAAATTTAATTAAGTCTTGTAAATGATGGTCTTAGTGTTGAGTTTCACGTAAATGCTGGTTATTCATTATGGTCATACGATCATTTCCAGAACTTAATTAAATGTTTTGTTCGATCTCTATACCAAAATCAGTAACATGGATGTCTCGTTTGATTATGGTGGACGTTTATAGCACTTGAAAGAGAGTTATCCCTCTTTAGTGTCTGAATAAATGAATAGGTTGCAACCATAGATACGAGCTCGACAAGTGGGCAATCAAAAAAACAAAAACAAAAAAACTTATGTTAGGTTCTAATACTATACATACAAAAGTGAGGCAAGCGAGGACGACTAAAAGATTCGAATCACATGCTATATAACTTGGTAGTAAGGTTTCCCCGCACTTTCTGATGCTACTTTACTAATTTAGAAGCATAACAAACACTAAATTTGTTATGTTCTTTTTTTTTTTTTAGTGTCAAAAGTAATTGGTTCATAATATGTCAAAACTAGAGTAACTTTAGGCCATACGTGTCAAAGTAGTAATATATATAAATATTTTTAGTAAATAATTACCGGGCGTAGCCCGGTATAGCCCCTAGTTTATTCAATAGTTTGAATTAAAAGATAATGGAGTTAAAAGTACTATAGTGTTTAATATATTTAAATATTGGATTCCAAATAATATATCTATTTTTTTAGTGACATTCAATATTCTTACTACCATTCTCTCTCTTT